>WHYT01000208.1:72234-86130 GCA_009806455.1 Tetrax tetrax
ATCAACCTTTTAAGTTGACTCAAGTTTACTTTTTCCCTGGGTTTTTGACCCGATGTCCCTATGGAACAAAGCTTACCCAGTGGCCCTCTGCTCCACTTTGTCCTGCCAATTTTTGCAACCCTGGGCAGCTTGCAGGCGAAGCGGAGCGGGCTGCCCAGGACAGCCGCATGGTCGAGGACGGATGGGCACGTAGAGGCAGGGTCCCCCGTGGACCATCTGAACTGGTGCCTGGAAAAATCCCCAAACCTGGGGATTGTAAACTTCCTAAAGCGCCACGTTCTCCATATCCATACACACACTTTCTCCCCCTCCTTCTTACACACACACGCACGCAGGCGGCTGCTCTCTTACTTTCAACCTCCCACACGAGCCAGAGGGACAAAATGAAATCAATAAATAACTGCTGTTAGCTCCTGCATTTTCAAAGTAGTGCACGGGGATTTGAATACATGTAACTTCCATTAACCTCATTTAGAGTCCAAAACGTAACACCCTGGCCACCGCTCTGCTAACGCCAAGACTTTGCTGCAAGCAACTAGTGCTGGCAAGCCCTCACTGTTTCTTTGCCCAGACTAAGGCTGGGGTTTTGGGGTTTTTGGGGTTTTTTTTTTTTGTTTGTTTGGTTTGGGTTTTGGGTAGGGTTTTTTTTTGTTGTTGTTGTTGGGGGTTTTTTGTGCTTTTTTTTTTAAAGGCCTGAAGTTCTCATTCCTCCCTGTTACTGTTTTCAATTGCTGGCACTACTCAGAGGGGGTCTGCGATCCAGGACCACTGCATCCCCATATGTCAGGGCTTCAGAGGCAGGCTGCCAAAGCATGCTGCGCTGTACTGCTAACCCGGATGCACTTGGAAGAGGGAGCCACGCAGTCCCGTTTCTTGCAGAAGTTGCCCTGAAAATATGCATGCCAAGAGCTCCTGGCTGGACGCAGCAAAGGTTTCAGGTGCAAACTCTTTCTCTATGCTTACTCCAGGATGGAGACAGAAACAGCAAGAAGATAAAACCAACAGGAGACTGAGGTCACCCCACCAGTGCTCAGGAGCCTGTGGGACACCGCACCATCAGTGCTGCTCACCCACCAGCCAGGAGCAGGCACACGTAAGCTTCACAGCACAACTTTTGGAGAGCGCATCCTCTCCATCATTCCACAAATCCGGAGGATTTCCATGAAAAGCCGTAACACCGTGGAGCACTGACAGCAAGCTCTGCCACCCGGAGCAGGAGAGCGGGGAGCAGTATTCCACGTGGCTTTGGCCATCAAGATAACACCGCTGCATCCCAGCTTTGCAGGCATTTGTCGTTCCTTTGATAAACCCATTACACCAGGTAAAAAGCAAGGGCTCACTTACTGTAGCCTGAGAGCAAAGGATTTCTTAATTTTTATTTTTTTTCCAGCCCTGATAGGCAACAAATGTGATTAGCAAACGAAAGCAATTGCAGTCTTCCTTGCTTTTGCCAAGTTGCACCATGCAGCTCTCCAAACTGCAGCGCAATGGCACTTTGCTGTGCGTTTACACTTTGATGAGCCTGGACCTCTGATTGTGTATTTTTAGAAAAGCATTAGGAGGCATGGTAATTGTCTTCCTTTTTAGGAAATCCCTTTCAAGAATACTAATTTCTAATCAGGGCTAGGCACAGAAGAAAGCATCCTTCCACAGGAAAGGGCCTTCAAAATGTTCAGCAACAAGTTTGGGGGGCAGGTAAGTTGTTGCAGGGTTTTCCTTTGTACTCGTTCTCTTTTTATCTACTGGAAACAGAACAGAAAAGAAAGATATTTTTTTTTTTTTAAATGCCAAAACATAAAATGAGTATTTTTGTAATAAAAATTGAAAAGACACAAATATATACATTTAAATTTCATGTAACCAAAAGCCCCACTTCAGGTAGACACTTCCATAAAGTGTTTGCTTCCTATGGAAAAAAAAAAAGTCCATTTGCAACACTTTCGTCAAAATGTTTTAAACAAATGCCTTTTGTTTAAAAAAGTTCAGCTGCATCTCAAGCAGTTTAGCACATGTAAAGAAAGCGTGCGTGCTGCTGGCAGAGATATTTCTCCGTCAGAGCATTTGCAAGGCTTTCCTATTAAAAAGTGCAGCTACGGGCTCTTTTCCCCTCTCCCTAAGCATCACCAGCGTGGATGAATCCATGAGCTGAGCCAGTGGAAAAAAACTTTGTTACATGTTAACTTAAAAAAAAAAAAAAATTATGTAAAGACTAGTTTTGCTCAATGAGTGACTTGTCTTTGGCTACATTTAAGCAGAGCTTTCAGGTCATGCCTGGAGACAGGCGAACAAATCCCGAGAAGCTGTATTTGTACACGCGGATGCACGTCCATACACCTGGTCGTAAAAGAACAAGTCCATCTACGCAGAACAGAGGCACTGGCACAAGATATGTGCTGTTGTACACAGCTGTGGAGCAGTGAAGTTTATGAAACCCCGTTTACTACGTCCTCAGACATCTGGCTTGGACTCTCTGGTGTCTGATACGAGCTGTGCTCACACACAGCCTTCCCCTCAAGCAGAAGATGATTTTTTTTTTTTTTTAACCTTTTTGCAAGGCCACCTGTTTTCCCAAACCCTGAGAAAATTTAAAAGCCCTGGGGATTTCTCCCTCCCTGCCCTTAGCTCAGGCTGGAGCTGGCCAGTGGGTAGGACACATCAGAGACCCACGCACAGAAGCACTGCTGTCATATCCCATTTCATTTCTACAGGAAGCTGGCCAAACCCATCAGCAGACAACTGCTCAGTTGTGCACCTACATCCAGTCATGGAACAGTATTGATGACAGGAGAAAACCCTACCTGCGGTGCAAAAACGCAGGTGAGGTCTGCCTGGAGTCACACACACCTCTTGTGCCACCAGCCTTCCCCTCGCATAGCACGGGATCTGCCGCCCTAAAAATAGGCCGCCGCCCGACAGCTGATCCCCACACAAAAGACCCTTCTTATCCCAGGAATTTCACATGGCCCACAGACCGGGGAGCAGCCCTGCTTTGTGCTCCCAGCCCCGAATACCGCCGGCAGTCCGTCTGTCCCCAGCGCCGCAGCATCCACGCAGCTGAGCTCGCTGCAAGCCCCAGCACCCCTGTGCACACCTCTCCCTGTACCCTGCTACAAGGAAAGCCAGCACAGATTTACACCAGCATATGAAAACCTGAGACTTTTTTATTCTTGCAGGCTGGGCTGATTTTTCCGTCACACGAATTGCGTGATGGGTCTTTCCACTCATTTTTCTTCCTCAGCCTAAATCTGTTCTTTTCACTCCTTTGTCACCAAGTCCTTGGAGTCTTTAGGGTGGAGCTTTACGGCATCCACGCAAGCTGCTCAGGCCAAGATGCACACGGCATGGGAGCCAAAACCTGCCAACACCAGCAGCAAACTATGAAACAAACCCAGTCCCTGAAAGGCAGAAATCTGTCTGATAGGCATCAGGAAAGTGCTGCCACGAGTGATGCTATGAAAATCATGGTGGTTTTGAAAACAGCCAGCAAGCTCGGAGAGGACTTACTGCCTTCTGATGCAACATCCTTGGTGTTTTAAGAAACCGTGCCCTGTATCATGGGTGCTGCTATGGCAAAATGATGACATTGCATCAACCCATCCTAACTGTACTATCGCTAGCCTGGTGGTTTTGTTCCCACCCTGCGAGCAGGTGGGAAAATGGGTAGAAATGCAGCATCTGGGTACAACAGCACCTCACAGGGGAGCACAGCCCAGTCAAAGGAGGACACCAGGCAGGAAAAGCCCAGGTGAAGCTAGAGGCTGCCCAGCACACTGCAGGAGCAGCGGCTGGGGATGGCTGAACCCAGACCTGGGGCAGCACACAGCAGGTGTCACCATAAATTACCAGGGACAGAGCTGGGATAAGCCAGGCACCTTTTTAGGCTGGTGACAGCCTCTCATAGAAGTCTGGGCAGTTGAGGCAGGAGCCAGCAGCTCTAGGCTCTGGCTAGGGGGTTAGCTGGGGGGCTAGCCCACCCAGGAGCCACCTGCTATAGCCAATCAGCACCACAGAGCAAGCCCACTGTGACTGGACAGAGGACCATAACAGGCTGATGCCTTATCTTGTCATTACATTGTCCATACACACTTAAATCCCAGAGCAGATTTCCCTGCTTGAGCCTGCCGGGCTGGGGAGCAGGAAGGTGCAAGCGCTGCTCTGACACCAAATCTCTTTGTTGTCTATTTATACCCTGCCCTCTGGAAGCAGCTCACTAGCGGCTGTCATTTGGCATCTTATCTCTCCTTGCTTTGCAAAGTGTCTCCTGGCAGCCCCACTGCACCCCTGCCGCCGCTTGAGAGGCTGCTCCCATCCCACTCTTTTTTTTTTTACCATCGTAAGGTACCTGGATTGCACTCTTCGGTTAAAAGGCAGGGCTTCACTCTTCTTAGCAAAGGCACAAGGATTTACTGATGATCCCAAGATCCAGATCATTACCTTCATTTTGTTCCCGGCGTGCAGAAGTTGATGCTTCCTGCTGCACAAGTGGTTACATAAGGCTCGTCACAATGAATGGTAGCAGTCCCTGCTTATGTAGCCTTAGATCTCAAAGCCCTTTAGAAGAATTTCTGTATCATTATCCTCATTTTACAAAAGGGAAAACAGACACAGAAGAACTAAATGGCTGCATGTGTACACCCAGAAGCCGTGATCCCAAAGCCTTTGAGCTTGTAAGACATCAAGAGCACTGGGAGAGCAGTGACTGACCTGTGGATGCAAGTAGCACCTACCTCCCTCCATGTCCCCCTCAGTCAGCATTGGAGGCTTATTCTGTTCACATCTGCAGGGACATCCAAAAAAATAAATCATACTCACCAACTATGAGACTGGTATTTGGACAGGTCCAGAGAAAATTTGCCATTAAATCATCTCCCCCTGCAGATGTCAGGCAGAGAAAATGGAAGAACTTTTCTCCCCCTGGGTCTTTCCAAAAGCCACTATGGGAACATCACAAGATCTCCTTTCTCTGGTGCAAACAAATCTAAGGAGCTCAACCCTCCACCTGGGCATATGTCCAAGGGCAGGGGGCTTCAGGGTCACCCCCTCTCCTGGACAACCCCTGAGGTTTGACAAAAGCTGTAAATGATGGCCAGAAAGAGTGGTCCAGCAGCTCAGGGGAAACTGGTCCCTGAGCAACAGCTGGTGAGAACGTCTCCCCACACAGGAGGCCCATGGTGGTGGATGAGCCCAGCCTCATGTGAGGACATGCCCCAGGGAAGGACCATGGTGCACCCAGGAGGGATGCTCTGGGCACCAACCCTCTGTTAATCCCCATATTCCCTGGCTCTCAGGGGACAGGGTGGTAGACAGACACCCAGGCAGCAGGACTGACGGACGGGGTTTATTTATGAGCAGCGTGTGTCTCTGCAGCCCGGGAACCCTCCAGCTGTCTCTGGAGCCACTCACAAAGCCATCAGGCCAGAAAGTGTCAGCTGGGGCTGGGGGAGCCCTCCCTCCCTGGGTTCTGTTGTGCAGTCAACTGGTGGGAACCAAGGAGGAAGAAGAGAGCAGCCATAGGAAGCCAAAGGGTGTTGGCACCTGTTTGTCACAGAAAAGAAAAAAAAAAAAAAGCAAACTAGCCAAATTAGGGAGCAGGCAGGAGCAAAGCAAAGCTGGGCTCTCCAGACAGGGTAAAGGGAGGGCAACGGGGTGCCAGAAATGTATGACCCCATCACAGTGACAGGGATGAGCATGGGAAGAGGGAGTCACCTCAGGAGGTCTGGGGGGGCAAGGACTTGTGGACACCATAGCGTTCAAAGGGAAGTGCCACAAATGGGATTTATAGGCTGTGTGCCATCTCCAAGATGGAGCAAACCTCACCTCCACAGTGGCCTGAGAAGACCACAGTGCTATTATAAGCCATCTCAGACCACCCTCCACCCTGAAACACAACTGAGTTGTAGGCCATGTGCAAGAGCTCCTTATTTAGCCAGGCCACATCCGTCCCAGGGCCGAGCAAATTCCTCCTGCCAGGAGGAGCCCGGTGACAGCAAACTCCAGCTCCTATGACCAATTTCCAAAGCATTTGCCATTTGCTTCCCTGAAATCCCTTTGCCTTGTGCTGGAAGGCTCTGGGGCAGCCTCACTCAATTGCCTCAAATTAATTCAAAGCACTGGTGAAGCTTTGGGTGCCACATTTCCCAAAACATTGCTCCTTTGGCCCAGAAGGGCTTGTGGGAACGAAGGAAGCAAGTGGTGCTTTCTGCTTGCAGCAAACAGATTGCTTCACAGCACAAAAAGCTACAAAGAAATCACTGTAAAATGCAATCCTTGTGCTATTTATGCTGTTTTTTAACCTTTTCCCTGGAATTGGGGGAAACTTTATGTTTTAGCTCTTCTCACCAACCCAGTTTGCCCCTAATCCTGGGTTTGCCGAGCTCTCCAAAGGAGGATGCTCCATAACCAAAATTGTACCAAAAATTGCTGCCCTGCAAAGTTTCCGAACACTTTATGTGCACAAAAATACAGAAGCAAAGTCATCTCAGGCAGAAAGCACTCTGGGCTGCACAAAAAAATAACCACGAGCTTTAGCGATGTCTCCCATGAGACAGGGAAGCCTTGAAAGGACGCGTTGCAGCCCCAGGAGCATCGCTGGGGACAGGCTTGCCATCAGCCCAGGTGCCCGCTGTCGCAATGGCATCTCCCCAAGCACCCCCTCTCTTTCACCCAGCCAAATCTTCCATTCCCATTATTCCTCCCGCATCCCGGCTGCCGGTTCCTCAGAAACAGGCTGAAAAGGCAGTCCCAGCTCCGAAAAGCTGCTGCCATCTCCTGGAAAGAGGCTCCTTCCCTGGAGAGGAGAGCACACAAGGGGCCACCGGGACCAGTGCCAAAGGGGACCTGCAGCCACCGACACCAGCTGCTCCTAATCCTCCCCCGTGATGTCATACCTGGCACCCTGATGCCCGAGGGTGACGTCAGGAAACAGGATCACAGGCTTGCACTGCAGAGAGCAGGTGGGGTCCGCAGGGACGAGGGGCTGGGACCACTCTTGATTTCAACACAGGATTCCCACAGACGGGAGCACGCTCCTTACCGATAACTTTGAACCAGCACAGGCAACACTCGGGCACTGGGGCTGCTTTCTTCCCCTCTCAATTGCAAAACCAGAGCCTTCTCTAGAAAGGAAACCGTGCAAGGTGATTTCCCCCACACCAGGCACTGGGACCCCATCACCATCAGGAGGCTGGGAGGCAGAGGAAGTGGTTGCAACCCCCCAGCTCCTTCTGCTGCTACCCAAAGTGTGACCTGCCACTGCCATAGGTCCACACAGAGATAACTTGCAGTCCAGAAGCCCCTCTCTGCCACCAATACCCATTTTCCAAAACTCATCTAAAAGAGTTGGGGTGGATTTTTCACCCCCTAAAAAAAAAATTTTAACCATCTCTCCCTGATGTCACAAGACCAAGGGGTTCAAGTTGCCTTCCCCGAACAGCGGCGCCGCAGAGGCACAGCTGACAGCCCCACAGCCACCTGCAGGCTGCCCGTGAGCCAGCCCGTGCGAGCGTCACCACAGTATTTATATCCTTTTATTACACCCGAAACCATCGGGGAGAAACAGGTGCAGAGCTGCCTGCAAAACAGTGGCCAGCAGCATTCCCCCCGAGCCCCAAGCTGTTACAGACACCAGCACAGATACGCACATGCAGGAGGACAGAGCCGGACCTTTTAGATCTCCACCAAGTGCTGAAGTCATGGATAAAATCAGTCCTCGAGGAGAACACGCACCAATGCAGAGTAAAGAGCTGATGAGTAGATTAGACCCTCATGGACAATCCCTCTAAGACACCCTGTGTCAGCCCATGGAGCCATTCAGAGAATGTACAGCCAGCTGGAGACACCCCCATGCGCCCCAGGGAGCCCTTTCTACTTTGGCAAATAAATCACCTCCATCCTGGGAGCGCAGCCTTAGCAGAGTCGCTCCCAAAGGTGCCTGGAGCAGGACACACAGCTACGGGGCTGCAGAAAGACCATTTGTGGTGTACATGGCCCTTGGACTATGCCAGTTCCCTTGTTTCTCAGCTTTTTCGCAGCTCTTCTGGACACAGACCAGGCTCTGCCCAGCTGAGATCATCTGAAAACTCCTCGTCTCCTTCCTTAGGAGTAGCTGGGTCTGCACCTTCCCTTGGGGGATCCCCAAGGATATCCCCTTTTACAACCCAGAGTCACAGCATCCTTCAGCAAACTGGAAGGCTGAGATGTCCTGGAAAAATGTGGCCTTGGCAGGTGGTTTAGTGCCCTTACCCCAGGCAGAGTGTCACCATCTAACAGAGACAAACCTGACCCATTTTTGCAGGGCAAAATTAATGGAGAGCAGGCAGACACCAGTAGCTTTAGGGCCTCAGGTCAGCTGGCAAGAGAATAAGGTATCCTTGCTAAGCAGACCAGCGGTGCCACCATCCAGGCTGTGTCCAGGGACACCTCCCAGCCCTGTCACACCTCAGGGAGAGCCCCTTGCAATGGCTTCAGGTTGACAGCTGACTAGCCACCCCTCACTTTTCCTGAAAAGAGGTGGAGGGTGACATTAGGATCAGCAATATAACACCCCAGTGCCTCGAGCTTGCATGGCCTGGGGCAGCAGTGACCTAAGCAACACATTTGACTTGAACCTCACCAACACAACTTGCCTTAAAACACGCCTGGTTTTCATTGGAAGGAGACAGGAAGCCCTGGGTTGATTGATTCAGCATTGACACTCCGTTGCTGGAAATCAAAGCTGAGTTTGTCTTTGAAACCCATCTTTCATGGGGACAGGCACTACCCAGTACTTCACCGTACTGTATTACCCCAGACCGGGACAGAGACAGGTGCTGCTGTGATAACTGCTATTCAGCCTTTACCAAAAAGGATCTGTTTTCCTTCCTTTCCTTCCCAAGCCGGGGAGGAGCGGAGGTGATCAGTGTCAGGCAGTGTCCCCTGCAGTCAAGCACCTCATAAATCTCCCCTTTGGAAAAGCAGGGCTCCGCTCCCAGCAAAGAAAGCGGGTATTGTTCGGCATCGGGCTCAGGTACGCCGCGGGGAGCACCTGCACCGAAACCCAGACGCGTGTGCTCTGGGACGGCTGGTGCGACAGCCAGGACAGCCCAGGCTGATAAAAGACCACAGGTTTCCTCCCCACCAGGCTCCGGAGGATAGCGCTTCCGATTTTTGCGTCGCTTCGAAGAATAACGATGCATTTTATAACGTATGAAATGGAAATACTGGGATCAGGTTCACCTCCAGCGTTCTTCCTGCAGACATACTGGGGGGTACACATGGCTGGGGGGTTTCCAGTTCCCCCAGTACCATTCCTAGCAGGACAGAGCAAAGCTCTTGCAGCCTGCTTGCCAGCATCCTTCTCCTTGACTTCAAGGCAAAGCTGTAGGCACCTTTCCCACTGACAGCCCAGGTTTGCAGATCTATAAAACATCTGGCTCAGCAAAGGGAGACCCCCATCCTCCGTGTCACCGCCATAGGGAAAATGCTTCCTCTCCCTCCGCACGCCTCCCCCAGGAAACCAAAGGTCAGGGAGCCAGAGGGAAATTTATGGGCTTCCCCTCTCCTAAAAGACTTCTCCAGATGGAGCTCCAACACTGGATTTTTTTTTTCCAGGTGAATGGAGAGAGAAGGAGGGAAGGAGAGGAGGGGAGATGGGTAAGGGCAAGGCTGCAGGTCACATTTTTTCCTACTCACAGCAAATGCATCAGGCAGAGCCGCCGGTGGGTGGGGAGGCTGCTACTCCCACTCAAGCTGCAACGGCGTCGGGAGATGTCGGGCTCAACAGGGGGGCATGAAGCTAGCTCAAGGTCTGCCTTCCTGGCTTGTACCAGATCAACTGTAAAAAATCCCCATCGTAGCAGCCAGCAGCTAGAGTTGGTCCCTGGAAGAGCTCCTCATGTAAAACAATGATATTTTGGTGATTGGATACAATAGCCCACACTGGGAATCAGCAGCGTTTTAAGGGGAAGAGGCATGGCAGGTACCATGCAGCATCCTGCCACCCCATTTTGGCCAGACCCACAACCACCAACCTCAAATCCCATTGCCTCCTTGGGCAGCAGGGCTGGGGGGTGACATTACTTCAGCACCCCTGCTTTTCCTCCCCATCACCTGCGGGCAGCCGGCACAGCAGGACTGCAGGCATCGTCCAGCCTCCCCAGATCGCCTGTCGGGAAGAGGAAATGCCAAGCATTTTCCAGCTGCTTGTACCTGCGCCAAGTCTAAACGCCACCCCTAAAAATACCCGCAGGAAGGAGAGGCATGCCACTGGCCGCTCACCCCCTACCACTCCGCCTTCGTCAGGCCACCACAGCCACCCAGTTATTTTTGAATGGGGCAGCGACTTGAAGCGGGGCTTTCGCACCTCCGCACAAGGGTCAGAGGGTGACAGCCCGGTGTCACCCACCACAAAGCAGCAGCAGAGCTGTGATAAAAAACAAACTGGCTGCAGGCAGGAGTTGACATCCCAGGAGCTGCTCTCCTCAGCATCCACAGGATGCCATGGGCTGTGACCAGTGCTCCCAAAATTAAGTCCCTGCAATGCTGCTGTCTGATCAGCAGCCAGCCCTGCACCAGTTTAGCCCGAGCCACTTTGATCCCTCTGGCAAATGACCCCTCACTGGCTCCCCCGAAAGCCACAGCCTCCACTCCCTGGTTGAGAGAGGGGACAGTGGCACTTCTCATGGGAGCATTGCTCCCACGCAGAGCCAAGCTGCCCAGGGCCCTGTGCCAGTTTCCATCAATGTCTAGCCACAAAAAGCATCCTTCAGCCCCAGACAAGTGCACCCAGCAAACTTTGGGGCTCTGGTCACAGCCTGGCTGGAGCAGCTCTCCTGATTTTTTTATTTTTTTAATTGAACACAGCCTTATTTCAAAGCTTAACTTATTCTGGGTAAATCAGGATGAAAGCATCCAGCCTCTGAGAGTTGCCTTCCAGTTTCCAGCTGCTTTCCTACACCTAACAAGCAGGAGAGGGCAACTGGGACAGTTCAGGGAGGCATTAGACACCCCAGTGCCCCACAGCCCTGGGGGGCACATGGGATGGCTGAGCTGGGCATCATCTCCCTGAAGCCCAAGCCATTCCTCTGGGGGATTTGCACCTCCTGAAAACTGGCACTGTCCGAAGGCTATTGCATTGCCGACGCCAGGCAGGGAGAGCTCAGCAGCGTCTCTCACCTCCCACCCGAAACACATCCCTGCAGCCGGTGGTACCCACAGAATCCTCCCCGACATCACTCAAACTGGAGGGGGGAGGGAGTTTTGCTGTTAAAGAGCTGCCACATCCCCCCCCCAGCCCTGCGTGCATATCAGGGTGCGATGCTTCAACAGCACCCACACACAGTGTGATGGGCAAAACGCCCTGGGAGTCCTGCCGAGGGCAAGAAATGCAGCAGCTTCAGCCCTGCAGCCCCTTCGAAGGCATCAGTCTGCAAAGACAGCACCCAAAGCACAGAATAGGAACAACTTTCCTACCAAATTTGTATAGAGAATTTGCTTAAATGTCAGGCTGGCTAAGCAGGACTACACTGTGCTTATTTAAAGTGAAATAATGTGATTTTTTTTTTTTTCCTGTGCAATGCACTCCAATTGTCTCTTTGAAGCCACCTCAAGCCCAGCTTGGATGTCTGGACCAACCAGACCCACCTGATGCCTGTGAGCATCCCAGGACAAAAGGCTTCTGTGATGATGAGGCTGGTGTCCGTGGTGGGAGCGCAGAGGCCACCAGAAGCACATGATGCAGCTGCCCCAGATCCAAAGGGATGCGCCGGCACAGCAGGGAAAATTGATGATGATGAGGGAAGTCCATCAGGGTGCACGCTGGCCCCACAGATTGATGGCCTCCGCAACAAGCCGCACATAATGGCCAAGTTCAGGCTGCGGTGGCCAGGAGCTGAAAGGCAACGGCCATAAATAAGCTGGGGAAAAGAGGGAAGACAGAAGGCTGGCAGGGATAAATAAATACTCACAGAGCGGGGCTGGGGGAGGCAGGCTGCAGCACCGGGACAGGGTGCAGCCCACATTGGGAGGAAGATTGTGCCAGAGAGGTGACTCCTTTTGGGCAAGAGCTCCCTGCTCATTAACATCAAGTGAGGTGTTTTGCCCTCAAAAATCATTTTCCCACCCAAAACCACAGCCATGTCACACATTCTCCCCCAAAACACACTGCGGGGACAAGGGTAAACCGAGGGGCTTGGTACAGGGGATTTTCAGGTTACAATCCCACCTTTACCAAAGCTCCAGTTCCATCCAACATTTTGTCCCCAAGACCTTTACAACTCAGCAAGTTTCTCCAGGGCTGACCTGGCTGGGCTTCCTTCATCACCTTCCTCAGCCGAAAGTACCAACCTTGGCCTTTTCCCCCTTCCAGTTAATGCCCACCGATGAATAGTGGAGACGGGGGGAGCGGCAGGCACAGAGCTGGACGTTTCCCTCATTGTCCCCCATCTGCTTCATTCAGGCCAGTTAGTCTTCTCCAGCTTAAATAAGCCCTTTGCATTTTGTTGTGGTCTCTCCTCTCCTTTTTCTCGCCCTCCGCCGTTTTGTCAAGAAAAACCTGACCCAAAGAGCTGCCGTGATTTACTGCGGCGTTAACAAATGTTGGAGCTTGGGAGCCTTGTATGGACTGCTCGCTGGCAGCCTGCCTGGACAAACATACTAAAAGTCAACCCTGGTGCGGATACTTGAGGAATTAGCGTCCATACAAAGATGCATTAAATACAGGGAGAAAGACGGGGGATTTTTACAACGCAGGCTTGAAAGCTTCCTCCGGGCTGTTTAACATATGGTGCTTCTCCTCTGCACCTGCCCCACAGCCCCTCGCAAGAGTGGCTCCCAGAAGCAAATCCTGCTCGGCCAGGCAGGGTTCTCCACTTGCTACCAAAAAAATATTTTTAAATACAAGGGATAAGGTGGGAAAAATCCATAAATCCAACTTTTTTGTTCATGAAACCTTTACATCCAGCTCAGTTGTAAGGGAACGCATCAGACCCAGGGTACCCGGGCAGGGAGAATCATTGGGAAACCAGAGACACATTGCCCAATATAATGATTTTTTAAAACTCTCAGCATTTCCCCACAGGATGCCAGTGCCTCCCCAGCCCCACCAGCATTGGCCGGACCATCACCGCAAGCAGGCCAGGCCAGCCCTACATCCCACGCAGCCCCGCTGCTCTGCTATTGTCGTTTGCCCAGATCCCAAGCACTGCATTACGCAGGAGTATTTTGTGTGCACATCGTGTGTGTGTTTTAAAGGTCAATTCCTCCTCCAGCACCTTCTGCTCAACAGATTTGTCCAGCATCTTCTGCACTGTAGAAAGCAGCCCCGTGCCAGGAGAGGCACGCTCACCCTTGCAAAGCACGGCCAGGCAGTGTTCCTTGGCCGATGCCAAATTTCAAAAAAAAAAAAAAAAACCCAAAAACAGAATACAGGAAAATATCATGTCCTAAAATAAAAAAAAATAAAATAAATATCCCCTGGGGCTCACAATAGAACAAAACATTTTTTTCCCAAGCAAATGCATTCCCATATAAGCACTGAGTAGGGGTGGATGGGAAATGCTCTGGAAAGGTGGTTATGTGAACTGATGCGCTGTAATCTCCTGCATTAAGCGGGATATCATAATCCACCATAATTTAGCAACTTAAGGATCATCACATCGACATGGCTGACATGATGTTACCTTAGGCTACCTCTACGCCCTGCCTCCGAAGCACAGCTCCTCACCCATGGGGCAGGACCCACAGGAGCACACCTGGAACGGAGGGAGAAGCTAGTGGAAACCTCTGCTGGGTATTTACGCAGACGGCAGGACAACCTACACGCATCCCTTGGGGTGCGAGTGGCAGGCAGGCCCTTTGCCAAGCGAAGGGGAGGGACTCAAACCAGGGTTGGGGAGGGAATGGAAAAAAAAAAAAAAGCAA
>WHYT01000208.1:96608-107128 GCA_009806455.1 Tetrax tetrax
TCATTGGGAAACCAGAGACACATTGCCCAATATAATGATTTTTTAAAACTCTCAGCATTTCCCCACAGGATGCCAGTGCCTCCCCAGCCCCACCAGCATTGGCCGGACCATCACCGCAAGCAGGCCGGGCCAGCCCTACATCCCACGCAGCCCCGCTGCTCTGCTATTGTCGTTTGCCCAGATCCCAAGCACTGCATTACGCAGGAGTATTTTGTGTGCACATTGTGTGTGTGTTTTAAAGGTCAATTCCTGCTCCAGCACCTTCTGCTCAACAGATTTGTCCAGCATCTTCTGCACTGTAGAAAGCAGCCCCGTGCCAGGAGAGGCACGCTCACCCTTGCAAAGCACGGCCAGGCAATGTTCCTTGGCCGATGCCAAATTTCAAAAAAAAAAAAAAAAACCCAAAAACAGAATACAGGAAAATATCATGTCCTAAAATAAAAAAAAAATAAAATAAATATCCCCTGGGGCTCACAATAGAACAAAACATTTTTTTCCCAAGCAAATGCATTCCCATATAAGCACTGAGTAGGGGTGGATGGGAAATGCTCTGGAAAGGTGGTTATGTGAACTGATGCGCTGTAAATCTCCTGCATTAAGCGGGATATCATAATCCACCGTAATTCAGCAACTTAAGGATCATCACATCGACACGGCTGACATGATGTTACCTTAGGCTACCTCTACACCCTGCCTCCGAAGCACAGCTCCTCATCCATGGGGCAAGACCCACGGGGGCACACCTGAAAAGGAGGGAGAAGCTAGTGGAAACCTCTGCTGGGTATTTACGCAGACGGCAGGACAACCTACACGCATCCCTTAGGGTGCGAGGGGCAGGCAGGCCCTTTGCCAAGCGAAGGGGAGGGACTCGAACCAGGGTTGGGGAGGGAATGGAAATAAAAAAGAGCATCTTTTTCCCCTCCCAGCACTACACCCTGACTGAATAGAGCCAGGAGAGGCAAAAGTCATCCTGCTTCAAGCCTGGACCTCGTGTCCCCAACCCGGCAGTTTGTCTGCACAGCCACAGTCCAGAGCAGGAAGAGGAAGATCCAGCCAGAGGGTCCCACCTGCCCGCTCCCCCACACCACTTGGCCTTGCATAGGGCACAGCTTGCCATTCCCAGAAACGCATTTGGTGGATGAAATCCTCTCCCCCCTCACCCCACAATGGCTTTTCCCCACCCCACCTCTCCCTACCGAAAAGCTGCTCCTCCATCAGGTGGCTGCTGAGGACCCAGGAAGGGGCTTTAATCTTCAAACCAGGCCAGGTGTAGGAGGCAGAGGGACCTTATGGAGCAGCTCTTCAGCATTCCAGCCAGCCCACCTCCACAGAGCAGGAGTGAGGGAATCACCCAGCACTATCCCCAAACTTACACCTTCCCACACCACACTGAAGGCAGGGAAGGGGCAACTACCCCGGGCTGGGCTTAAATAGAGCCAGCCCATGGGCGTGGGAAGGCCCCAGGTGAGGCTGCTCAAGCCGGTTAAGGTCAATTAGTGCCCTCAAGGCTTGACACCAAGAGACACAAAAACTGATCTGGGGGGTTCTAGCCCTGCTGGGGCTATCCTTGAGGGGCTCGCAGCTCCATCCACCCCCACGCCCTGTGCAGGTTAGCGCATGCAGCCTTTCTTTGGTCGTCCCCAAAGCATAGCCCAAAACTCATCCTCGCATCATGGAGCATTGGCCAGCAGGCTGGGCCTGTTGCGGTAACCATAGGGCAGGGATTTGGGGTAAAAAGCCTGTTTATTTGCCCTGCCAGGCACATAAAGCTCAGCCCAGGCACAAGCCGAGTCCCAAAACACAGGGAAAGCGGCTGCTTTGGCCGCCCTTCCTGCCGCAGGAAGCCCCGGCACAGCCGCGGGACCGCCGGCTCTTCCCACCCATTCAGCGGATCCGAAGCCCAATCCCAGCCAGGCCCAGCACATCCCAGCATTGCCAGAGCCACCTCTCTGCCCAGCCCAGGCTGCGGAACCTCCAACAAAGCCTGGTCTGTTCCTCGCCTTTCCACCGGTGCCGTGTATATCACCGGGCTGCCCTCTCAATTTTTCCGTCGGAGATGGCCCGCGATGAATGGGTCCCTGTTTCTCCCTCGCTGTGGGACGAGCGGGAAGGTTTCAGCCTGCGCCGCACTTCGTAACTCGGGATTTTATTAGCCCCCGGCCGCTCCGATTCCGAGAAGCTCTAAAAAGAGACTTTGATTTCCAGGGTCTGTTTTTTCTTTGGGAATTAAAATACCTGTCATCGTCGCAAACGGCACAGCGGAGTTACAGAAAAAAAGGGTGGGGATGAAATTAAAGTAATTGGGGGGAATTACCGGAATGCACGGGGCCTCGCTGGGAGCATCCCCTGTGCGGGAACGGAGTTTGCATCCTGTCTCAGGAGGGCAGGAAAAGTCTCTGGCTGGTCAATAGGTGTTGGAGCTTTTGGCAGGGGTTGGGTGCAGGCTGCCACAGGCTGCTCAGCCCCAAAACCCAGCCGGAGCCTTTACAAGCCTCCAGACTCCCACAGAGCAGGAGCAGAGCCATTTAGTCCAGGTGTAAACATTTTTCTGTTGAAAAAGTCAGAAAAAAAAAGCTGCACAGGAATGCTGAGTGGAGTTAATAAAGTCAAGAAAGTCATATAAAGAGTAACAAGTGCTGAGAAAATGCTCTTTAACTTCTATTTTAGTACAAATACTGAATCAAAAGTATGTTGCTGTGTGTTATTGGCTGAAGTACACCCATCTTAACTGGTTTCTTCATTCCAAACCATGCAGGCATTTAAACCTTGGCCGGCGGTCTGCACTGCCAGCGGGTTCGAGGGGCTCTGTCATGGTGGGAACCCATCCCACGTCACTCTGGTGAAGGCCACGAGGTTCAGCCCCGGAGAGCTGGGTCCTACAGCCAAGATCTTTTTTTTTAAATCTTAATTTTAAAAAAAAAATATTTATTTAAATATATGTAAAGATTCAGGAAAACAATCTGGCTTCTAGAAATATGAAAATGTTGGGCCAGCCCCTACCTGGCTGGTGTCCCTCCAAGGTGTCCTGTGGAGCGGGGCTGTGCCAGCTTATCCCGAAGGAGCACAGAGGTCCAAGGATGAAGACAGTGCTTTACTCCCAAATGCCTTATAGCAAAACTCCCTGTGGACTCTGCTCCCTGACCCCACTTCAGGTCTTGCCAAACCCCATTTCCACCAGTGAGATTTTCCTGCGAGGCGTTACACCAACAGCAATCAAGAAGCCACGGGGATCCCCCGTCTGTGTTTTACGGGGCCGACCTCACCGGGGTGAAAAGTACAGGGGGAGCAGCAGGGAAGGTGGCGTAGCCCCCTCCCCTCCCGCCTGCTTGGAGTTCTCATTTGCTGCCTGCAAATCTCTGCTTCTGCACCAAAGCCGGGTCATTGTCGTGGCCTTACTGGCGCCAGTGGTTTGGGTGAAATAACAAGAAATGAGAGTTGGTGAAGTGCTGTAAGAAATGCATATTTTTCCCCCCTCCCAGGCACCTCCTCCAGGTTTTCCCCCCTCTCCAGTAGCTCATTTCTACCTGAGCCAGGCTGCTTGGGAATAGCGTGAATGCAAAAAAAAAAATGCGCAATTTGCCAAAATAATAAATAACTGGCAAATAAGTAGCTTAAGAAGTGTGCAGGCAGCCACAAATGGTCTCACTCGGCCCCTGCAGCAATGGGTATAGCGGGGACAGCCACGGCCATGCCATGGCACAGACCTTCAGGCCAGGAAATGGTCTAAATTGGGCTTCTCCCCTCCAGCATCCCAGGCTGCTTCCGGAGATACTATTGTTGGTTTCCCTCACCCTCTTGATGTATTGTCCCGTAGCATATTCGGGGTTCCCCAGCGTGTGCCAAGAAACCACTGGCCGTGACGTACCAGCCCGTTTTTAGGCAGGAGCTCCTTCCTGCGGGGAGCCAGGAAGCGTGGGCCCCCCAGGGCTCCCCATGGTTCCCCCACCTTCTGCTACAAGGGAACCGGATGATTTTTTTTTAACGCTATCAGAGGATGTGAAAAATAAGGATTCGGGGGGGAAGAGGATGATGAGCAGTGTCTCTGTGGCCCTATGAATTGCACGGAGTCGTCTGCGGAGCAGAGCCCATCCAAAACATAAGCCATCCCCTGTGTTTTCCTGGATTCAGCCAAATAAAGCGGAGGGGGAAGGAAAAAAAAAAAAAAAACAACCAAACCCAGGCCACACCTTTCCTCAGCCTGGTTCCCAGGCAATAAAAATATCTCATAGTGGGAACCCTGGCTTGGCGGCTCGACCACTGATGCAATTGGGTTGTGGGCCAAGGCAGCGGGGAGCTCACCTGCATCGCTCAGCTTTGCTTCCCTGTGGGGTGGGTTTTGAGGACCCCAGTTCCCAGAGCACTGGCAGAAGCCATCTGAGTAAGGAAATTAGTGGCCTTCCCTTATCGATGCTCCCATGGACGCTTTCCTCCTTCTCCTCCTCCTCCTCCTCCTCCTCCCTGCCCATCGCAGAGGACCCTGCACCCAGGGCCGCGTTTTTCCAAGTGTCTCTCCAAATATCTATGTCAGCACCAAGAGGGGAGGAGAGCAAGGAGAAAAAAAAAAACATTTTGTGAGCATCCGTCTGTTTGCAGATCATTAATTCTCCCTGGGGAGCCCCGGAGCTCTTTCATCTGCTTCTCGCTAAGTTTAGGTTCGGGAAGGTTTTCGGGTGCAAGTGGGGTCAGGGAAAGGCAAAGCCGCCCTGGGCTTTAGCAGATCCCTGAGGAGGAGTTTGGGCAGGCAACAGGAAAGCTCTTTCCCCGGCTGGGAGGCATCCAGTGAGGACAGAAACAATCCCGGACACTTCACACTCCCATGCTGGCTGCTTTTCTAAAAGTCAGAAGAATGGATGTTTACTCGCAGGAAGGCGAAGAACGGAAAAAGTTATCAACACCATTGTTTGCCGCAAATAATTTCACCTTCTCTAGTCATATGATGTCTTCAAAAAAAACCACCGCTGGCTCTTATTTAATGCCACGGACCAAGGACGACGTAGCACCTACGTAGCTGGGCTCGCCTCCGGCCAGCCCCAGGGGCTCGGCTCCGTCCCACTCCACGGCAGAGCCTGTTTCCCACCACCTTTCTCGCTCCAAACACCTTTGGGCCAAGAAGACCTGACCCCAGCCCTGCCTTGAGAGCTGAGCTGCCCCTTTGCGGCTGCATTTACGGGGCCGATGGCTCTTTAATTGCCTTTTTATGAAACACCCTGCCACAGCTCAGAGCACAAAACCTCAGCTAAGAAGCCACCTCTGACCTGTGCTAGCCACAGCACTGCTTGCCCAGTGGGGTTTAGGGGTTCACGGGCAGGCTTAGGCAATGTCAGAGCAGCCAGGGACCAAACACTTCCACAATATTCTCCTTTTTAGGCAAAAGTTGTTGTCTAGTCCTTCTCCGCAACTTCCCCGGCATGCTGCTCCCAGGGAAGGGTCCTTCCCAATCTGATCCCTGGCTCCCTGGCTTTCCATCAGGACCTCGCCGAGGGCTCCTGCCTTGCCAGCTGTGACCCAGCATCACCTCCTCGCTCCCCTCACAGCCCCCCGCAACCCATGGGCTCCCTGGAAAACGCAGCGAGTGAGGGAAGCCCAACATCCTGGCCCCTCTCCAGCCAAGGCCAAGGGCGCGGGATCCCAGCACCACCTCCTGGCAACGCACCGCTGTGCACACGCCCCCGTGCCGGCTGTGGCCAAAAATCCCCAGCAAGCCATGGGGACCACCCAGAGAGAGAAACTGGGGGCCACGAGGACCCCAGCCCCTCTCCTGTCTGCCCAAGCCCGGGTATTTCCCCCTTTTCCCAGGGTGGCTGTGGGCGCAGGACCCCCGGCTGCATCCCCCAGCGAGGAGCAGCTGCCTGCTGCGGGGTGAATAGCGGCGCAGCTCGCCCGAGAGGCGACCGAATTTAATTTGAGATGAATGGGCACCTCCCTGCCGCCCCGTGACATTTTCATTGCCGGCTAACAAGGGGGAGAAAAATCCAATTAGGTGACAAAGGGGGTCTCTAATCGGCCGTGCAGCCCGGCGCAGGGCAGCCAGGACAGCACGGCATCCAGCGGGAAAGCAGGGATGGACCATGGGAAAACGAGAAAGCACTCCAAAACAGTCTTCTAGTGATATTTTAACAACCAAACGGTAGGGTCCCATCCGTAAGTCT
Organism: Tetrax tetrax; assembly: GCA_009806455.1. Classification (NCBI taxonomy): domain Eukaryota; kingdom Metazoa; phylum Chordata; class Aves; order Otidiformes; family Otididae; genus Tetrax; species Tetrax tetrax. The sequence continues at coordinate 102,758 of WHYT01000208.1, forward strand.
CCCAGGTGACTGAGATAAATGTAAAGTGGCCCAAAGTGAGCGGGGCAGGAGCATCTCCCAGGTACGGAGCCGGAAGGGCAGCGGGATAAATAACCTGCAGCCAGGAGCACGCTGCTCCTGAAAGAAAATAGTATAAAAACAGTATAAAAAAATCTGGCAGACTCTTCCAGGGCATCCGCCCACCACCAAATGCTCCATGCAACCCAGTTCCAGGAGCAGGTGAGGATGAACTACATCAAGGTTTATTAGAGTTCCAAACCACAAAAGATTTCAGCTAACCCCGTGTTTTGATTTTTTCCAGCAACAGGTGCCCTCTCACAGTTTTCATGCGTGCAGCCAGTGGTACCATTCATCTCCAGGATCTGGCACCCAAAGTAAGGGTGGGGGTGGATGGTGGGACCCCCACCTCGTACACCAAAGCCCCCTCCTTGCCCAAATGTGGGGACGCTGGGACATCGAGGGATGCAGTGTGGGCATAGCGCTGGGAAAGGCGAGGCGGGGGGCACGCAGATGAATAGCAGCTGGGTTTTAAAGGAAGGGTGATAAATGGGGACGCTGCGCTCCCTCGGGAATTATTAACGGAGGGGGGAGGCTGCAGCCTTGGCTTTGCCCCGGCAGCCGGGTGAAAGCCGATGGGGGAGCAGATGGCCGGGGGAAACCGGGGGTCCAGCTGGCAGCGGGGCGTCCCCGCTGGTGCAAAGCAAGGTGCTGTGGCAGGGTGCAGCAGCTACGTCTCCCATGGGACACACCTGGGCCACATAGGGAGAAGAACCCCGCCGTGTCCTTTCCTGCCCGGAGCCCCTCAGGTGGCTCCAGCCGCAGCTCCAGGTGGCCACCACTGAGTATTGACCCAACGCTATCTCCGCTCCCACCTTATCAGGGCAAGGACCAGCTCCAGGCACCAGCACCTGCCCCATTAATCTTCCCCCTGTCCCGCGGGCGCGAGGTCTCGGTGGCTGAAACGAGGAGGGAGCGGGCTTGGGCTGCTGGTGTCTGGGGTCCAGGGATGATGGATTGGGTTACGTGCGATTAGAAATGTCCACAGGGATCATTCAAAGCAAAACCTGCATGCGTGTCCCGCAGCGAGGGAAGCACGGTGCTTTGAGCAGGGTGGGAGACCCAGCGATAGTGGGGTGCTGGGGGTAAGGCATTTGGGACCACCCCAGCACCCTTAGGGAGCAGGGCTGCAAAGCCTCTGAGCGGAGGAGAAGATGCTGCGGGGAGAAAGCCCATGCCGGTGACGGCTCCTCGGGAAGCTCCCACTTGGTTGCCCCTCTCCTCAAAAAAGCCCCTTGAACCCTCAGGTTTCCTTCGATGCAGAAAGGCCCCCATCCTTTTGGCAAGGGCGTCGCGTGAACCCCCCACCTCCCGCCCTCCCTGTCTGGGCTGGGCAGACGGGACGGAGTTTCCCCCTTCCTGACACAAACTTGGGCTCTCCTTTCAGCTATTGCTTTTTTTTTTTTTTTTATTGATTTTTAAAAGGGGGCACTGCAGCTTTAAAGAGCTTCCCAGACTTGCCTTTGTGACCGGAGGAGAAGGGTGGGGTGGTGGCGGAGGTGGGGACCCAGAAGAATGAAATAAAGCGAAGTACAACAAAAAGAAGTTAAAAGTGTGAGTGACAAGTTTTCGGCGACAGGCTTCGGCCCCTGTGGGGTCGTTTGGGTGAAGAATGGCAACAAATGAACAAATGAGCTGGATTTTCATGCTTGGTGGACGGTGAATGAATGAGCATCTTTTAAAACCCTATCAGGAACTCTTTGGATTGTCATTATAGCCGGGAGGAGGCGGGGGGAAAGGCAGACTTTTGAGGGCTGACCATGTGAAAGAATCCCGATTCTTCGCCTTTTCTCTGCCCGGCCAGCATGGCTACACCAAAACGTGCAGGAGGAAGGACGCGCAGCCACAACCCAGCATCCCGCCACATCCCGGTGCGGGAGCATCTCTGGAGGATGCCCAGGCACCCCGATGCGCGTTGGAAGAGGCGAGAGGCTTGGCTCTGCTTGCAGGAGCTCAGGAAAGCTGCCCTCAATGTCAGGGGCGGACAATGTGAGGGGGCAGGAGGGGACGCGCTTAAGGCCGTGTTTAGAGGGCAGAGCAAAGGCCTGAGGTCAAAGGAATTGCCCTGGGATTATGGGAATCACCTTCATTTTCTCGGCAGCCTTCAGGCACACAAGGCAGCCGGCCAGGAGCGAAGAGGAGGGGAACGAGTCTGTTGCTGAGGAATGGGCCCCGGTGTTTCCCCTTCCCTGGCCCTGGCAATGAGCCTGGCCTCTCTGAGGCACGGAAATAATCTACAGGCTCTGTTTTCAGCTCTTTGTTGCCCTCAATCCTCCACTTTAACCTTGAGCAGGACAGAGCATTGGCAAGGCAGTCGCAGGAGACTCCACTTTGGAGGAGTTCAGCAGTAAAATGCAGCTACAGAGGAGAGGGAAGGTTCAGGAGGAGACTCATTTAAAGTCTGTGACAGGGGATAATGTCACATATTCAAAAATCTTCTTGTCTAAACAGAGAGACTTAAAACCAAGATTTGAGGGCATGAAAGCATCAGCTTGTAGCCAAGGGGGTCTCCCCTGGCTCCAAAAATAAAAGTTGAGTCCGCTTTACGTGGGATTTCAGCAAACCTGACAGCACCCAGGCTAAGGTTGTTTTCAACCCATCATCTGCAAGTAGGCAAGGGCACAAGCCTGAGCCTCTGGAACGGCCACGGTCCCAGCAGCCACCTGTTTCTTCCACATCAAAAAGTCCAGAGGCCGTTACAGCCGCCGCTGTTGTAAAGGCCAAGCGCTGGCGCTGGGACAGCCCCGTCAAGAGAAATGAGACCATCATGCACTAAACATAGAGAAAAGATAAATGGAAAGGGAGTCTTTCAGTCTTCATTATCAAGTTTCCATGGGTTTGCCAAAACCATAGCAACCAGTTAGAGCAATGATTAACCTAATAATGTGGAGGCAAAGAAGAAAAAAAATGCATTCAAGCCCCTAAAGAAGTCACTAGTTCTCCAGAGGTAGTAAATCCACCCGCCTCCCCCAACGTATAGCCCCACGGCTGGAAGAGCAGAAGCATCCTAAGCTTCTAGAGAAAAGAATCTACGACTCAGTAAAACCCCCTGAAGTGACCGCTTTCCGAAAATATGGCTGTATAGACACCTTCGGGGATGTCAGTAATACCTGCTCTTCACAGGGCTCTCAGGCTTTTCGTCGCCCTTTTTCTTGCCTGTATAAATCCTGAGCTCCCTTTTGCAATTTTATTTTTTTTTTTTAAATGCTACTTTTGCAGACTAAGTGACTGTGTTGTTCTCTTCCTCCATCCCACAGTGCGCACAGGGGCAGCCGGGGTGAGGTGGTACCTCCCATAGGGAGGTATCCGAGAGGAGCTAGACTAGCAGGGAAAACATTAAATGATTTTATCACCCAAATAATCACGGTGTTTCGCCAGTGGCCACACAGGGAGGCCTTGGAGCCCTTTGCAGGCTGTTAGAGTATGAAAACAATACGCAATTCAGCCAGAAAGGGGGGAGGGGGGAGGAATACTATTAGGTCTTTCATTCTGCCTATCTGATCTACAGCGCAGATAGATCACGTTCAGGGCTGTAGCAGCACACACGGAGGTAGGCGTGCACTGCCTTTTCCTAGTCCTCAGCCTTGCCCCACAGCCTGCATCGCGCCAGCAGTGCGGGCATCGCTTCGCAAAGCAACAAACAGGCGATGCGGCGGGGCTCTGCATGGGTGAACAGGCCATGCGAGGCAGCGGAAAGAGCAGAAAGAGCGGGTCTCTGAAAAAAACTCCAGTAGGAAGTGAGTCCTGCTCGCTTTGCCTGTTGGCATGGGCACCACGATGCCTGCGCTCCCTTCTCCCGAGTGCATGGGGCGCCCACAGCTCCTCTTTGCGGAACAGTTCATTGGCCAAGGCTGGGTTGAGTGCTTAGGTTCTCCAAATTCCACTAAGTCCCATCTTGCTTTCTGAGCTGCAAAGTGTCTGCTTAGCACCGGGGCCAAGCTGGCCTCTCCCTTTGACCGTCACCGTGGGACTGGGTGACGATGCCCGCAGCCCACCTCAACGCACAGCCCCAGCAGAGACGCACCGGGCGGAGGGTCCACACCGGCACCAGTTCCCTGTAACCCCGTGCCCGGCCAGGGCAGACCCCAAAGGCTGAGACCCAGAGATGGGTTGGGAGGAAGCAGAGCAAGGAGGCTTGAGGCGAGGCGGGGGAGAACCGCACCGAGCTCCCGGCCCCGGCCCGGCCGCAGCCTTCAGCACCATGGCCAGAGCCCGCGCGGCGCCCGTGCGGGACGGGGCGCAGGAGAGGCTGCGCGCATCGCCCCGCGCATCGCCCCGCGCAGCGGCCCGCGCACCGTCCCGTGACCCACCACC
>WHYT01000209.1:0-14777 GCA_009806455.1 Tetrax tetrax
AGGGAGGTGATTCTCCCCCTCTACTCTGCCCTGGTGAGACCCCACCTGGAGTACTGTGTCCAGTTCTGGAGCCCCCAACATAAGAAGGACATGGGCCAGTTGGAGAGGGTCCAGAGGAGGACCACGAAGATGATCAGAGGGCTGGAGCACCTCTCCTATGAGGCCAGGCTGAGAGAGTTGGGGCTGTTCAGCCTGGAGAAGAGGAGGCTCCAGGGAGACCTGATAGCAGTCTTCCAGTACCTCAAGGGGGCTGTTCAGTAGGGCCTGTTGTGATAGGACAAGAGGTAATGGTTTTAAATTAGAGGGAGGTAGATTTAGATTAGTTATATTAGGAAAAAAAAATTCACAATGCGAGTTGTAGAACACTGGAACGGGTTGCCCAGAGAGGTGGTTGATCCCTGGAAACATTCAAGGGCAGGTTGGATGAGGCTCTGAGCAACCTGATCTAGTCAGGGATGTCCCTGCTCCTTGCAGGGGGGTTGGACTAGATGACCTTTGAAGATCCCTTCCAACTCTAGCCATTCTATGATTCTATGATTCTACATAGGTTGCTTAATGGCATTAGATAATTCTTCTCTTTCCGTACATCACCCATATTGTAAACATTTGTATGGTATGGTTCATTGTCAGATGGCTGTCAGGTAGGTGAACCCCTCCCTCCGTTCCCTCTTTTGACTGGAAAGGGAGCCTGTGGCCACAGCTGTATAAGATCAGACAAGACATATCCTATCCTAAGTGCCTAATTTAGGCAGTAAATTAGTGACTGCTGCAAATAATTTCAGTTTTTAATTTTCTGTCCTTTAAATTCCATATCTTGGGTAACGGTTTTATGACGTGTAAGGCTAGAACTTGTACTATGACTTGTCTGTCACGCTGGTGATGCACAGATGTTTCTTTGTGAAACTCCAACAATTCAGTGAGGCTAAACTGTTCCAGCATGCCTCACAGGTATATTGAGAGCAATTCAGGATTTTTTTCTTATCATGTCCCACAAAGGAAAGAGAAGAATGGAGGAACTGATACATTCACAGATTTCAAAGCTTTAGCATGTGATTTCATGACACGTGATGAGATCAGCCAGCAGTGTGACTTGTTTGCAACTAAAAAATTGTATCTCTTTTCAATTTCTCTAAATTAAAATTCCAGTCATTGGGTCTTACTATATCTTTTTCACAGAGATTGACTAGCACCTACTCTTGGAAATGTATTTCATTTGCAGGTACCTGGACACAGCAATGAAATCAGCTGTGAACCTGCTCTTCAACAAACTGGAGATCCCAAGCCTGGTAAGACATCTATCACAATGCTAACTTTTCAGCATCTAGATCACTTTCTGTGACACTCCTCTAAACACTTGACAGTTTTTTGATGTTGTAAGCAGATACACCAAATTAGGAAACAAATTATACCAAATTAGCATTATGGTAGTAGATGTACAGAGGTTAGGCAACCTTCTACTTTGTATTCCCATTTACAGACCCCCGGAAGGTCATGCTAATCCCTTTCGCCATACCATTTCACTAAGGTCTCCTGTTCAGACAGTTTTCTCCACATTTGCCTGTGATTACTGCTTTCCAGGGCTTTTTGAGCCCATAGCCCATTTCTTTTTTTTTTTTTTTTTTTTTTTCCCAGATGTATTACAGTGCATCTAGCTACAATGAAATTATTTTGTTTGACTGGAAGGCAAATCAAATTGATCTGTAACAGGAAAGTAATGCTGTTCTTTAATAAAGTAATCTGTTTGTTAACAGCAAGCTTTACATGAATATAATTGTCTGATTAATCAATAAAAACATTAAATAATCTTTCACCAAGAGTCCTTTGTAGTCCCATTAGAGTCACTCTGGTTGCTGATATCTCCTTAATCACAACCATGTTTTGAAATCTCTCAGTGAGGCATTAAATTAATGCATCTACTGCATACCTCGTTTTTTTCCACACAGTGTATGCATTTCAGCCAATGCAATCCTGAAAAAAAAACCAAAGAGACAGCAACTTCTTGAAATAATTTGTTTTCTGTGAAAATACACTGCTTGCTGGACTTTAAGTTGCTATGTTTTTGTTAATATGATGAAAATATTTCCATTTATATATGTTTATATTTTACTAGTTTAAATCCTTTTGACATTGGATTTTCATGTGGCTGCTTGTATGGAATACCTAGTAGCTGAACTGCAGGCTAGTAAGTCCTTAAGAGTAAGATTGTACAGCTGAAGTAGAACACAGGGTCAGAAACACAAGGGAATGGTGATGTGCTCCTTTGAAGGGAAGACTAACATCACTCGTTCCCATAAGCTCCTAAATTTACGGGGGTGACAGTGGACCTTGCCATAGCAAGGCACACAGCCTATGATTCCCTGTCTAGGCTTTCAGATGCTTCTTCACAGTTCAGCATCTCAGACCCATAGATACAAACAATCTGGACCTTGTGAAAGTTTGGAAGCCGAGGTTCGCCTCTCAAATCTACCGCCACTGATATTCTTCATTATTCCTTTCTCTCTTTCTCTCCCTCCCATTACAGAGCCTTGCAAGCTTGCAATTCTGACCTACCATTTTCTTCTTACCTACAATTTCTATTGTTACTGCTTATTTTTGTAGATTTTACATATTATTCTCTCTAAGATATCAGAAGAACTGATTTTCCAAACAATGCCTGTAAGGAGTCATCTGAGTAGCCTAAAATAAAAATGATCCCAAGCTTTTCATTAGATTCCCAGCTTGCACATCACACCCAATATAGTCTCCTCTCAAAGCAGTTTCATGCATTCTTTCTTTAGTTAAACAGAACCTTTGCTGAAAGTTAGAAAAAAAATATACAACCCAATTGCAGGAACATCTAAGTATGAAAAAAACATTCTCTTGAGTGCCACAGTGTGAAACTGTCAGTAGCTATGCAATATTTTTTACTGGGAAGCCTATCTGTGAAATACAAAGTCCCATATTTTAAAATCAATATTTGTTTGCATTTTTGACACTTGGTCCCTTGGAAGGGACCTTCAAAGGTCATCTAGTCCAACCCCCTTGCAAGAAGCAGGGACATCCCCGACCAGATCAGGTTGCTCAGAGCCTCATCCAACCTGGCCTTGAACGTTTCCAGGGATGGGGCATCCACCGCCTGTTCCAGTGTTCTACAATTCTCATGGTAAAAAAAAAATTCCTAATAACTAATCTAAATCTACCTCCCTCTAATTTAAACCCATTACCCCTTGTCCTGTCACAACAGGCCCTACTGAACAGCCTCTCCCCATCTTTCCTGTAGGCCCCCTTGAGGTACTGGAAGACCGCTATCAGGTCTCCCCGGAGCCTCCTCTTCTCCAGGCTGAACAGCCCCAACTCGGCAAAACAGAATTTCTAAATCTAGTTAAAGGCTGATAATTGATCTGTGTACTGTATGTTTTTTGAGTAACAGAAATGTAAAGAGAGGAGAAATGGAAATATTTGAGGACAACATCAGGACTGAAACACTAAAACAGCTAATTCAGTTTTATATATTGAAGAATCATGCATAGTTACAGTATTTGCTATAGCTTACTTCATCTGGAAATGCATTTGCCCAAAGAAAATGCAGACAGTGTTTCAAGTTGTGTATATTCCGATTTACTGATAAATCAATACTAGCGGAGTTGTTTGTAATAACGGACTTGCTTCTCTTTTCCTCCTCTTGCTACTTTAAATATGTATCCGGTGAATGAAATGTAATGGCTGCTTGAGAAAGAGAAATCTGCCACCACACGAGGAAGAAATTAAGATATTAATCTTAATTGGGTAATCATCTGAAAGTATTTCCTGGTAGCAGGATATACAGACCCTTCTAAAATATTTTGGAGAACACAGTGCTTACTATAGTCAAGCAAACGATTGGCTTATTTTTACTTTATTTTCAGGAAATGTTGTTGATTGGAGCATTATATCTGAATTTCCAGAATTTGGAGTGGTAGAAATAAATCTCAAGTTCACAGTGTTACATTTAGGCACCCGAGTTCATCTAAAACCATGTAAGAGAGGCTCTATGAGTTTTGGATATACTGAGGATTTACAGCTTGCCTGGAAATCAGTGGAAGAATCAAGCTGAGTAACCTAGAAAACTGTCACCTGTATATGTACATACATACATACATATATATATATGTACCTTACAGTACAAGTACATATGTTGACTGAAATAGCTTGTGAAAATGCATTTTTCACTTTTGTGTGTTTTGTGAATAAACACTTTCACAGCATTTCTGTGAAGCATTAAGAAGATAGAATAGAAATGAGATACAAGGAAATTGACAATAATCCTGTGAAATTAAAAAATATTCCAATTAACTGGTTTGTTAAAACTGTGAAATGTCTAATAGAAAAAAAAAGTGAAATGTCGCAACAATCATTACCGTGGGGAAATTAGTTAGTTACTCAAGAGGATAAAATCAAAAGGTCTAAGAAGGTCGGAGGAAAACAGACATTTCCACTGCTTTAATCTTGAGATCTTACATGAAAATACACACAATTAATTAAAACAAAGCTACTCAGAGACCTAAGCTGTAAAGGGTTTTTCTGGCACTGTCATTTTAAGTACTGATCAGACTTTCTGTGCAGCTGTGTTTTCATCCTCATGTGAAATTAGAGGAAAATGTTCCTATGAAGTGCAAAACCTTCCTAATGATAAAATAAAGCCATTCAGGAACTGGGGTCACCAGAATGTGGTAAGTTGTAGTTAAGTGAGGTTGTTCTCAGAGGCGATTATGGGTTTTGCGAAAATAGTAATTTGCTGTTTTTCTTCATAGATACATTGTCATTCATCAGCATTTAGTTTTTCCCACATTTTTCAAGTTCTCCTTGGTGACACTGAAGGCTTTATAGGAAATAGATGAGAAATACCTTGCGTGACCTTATCTATTTTGTGGCCCAGTCTTGGCAGTCGGTAAGATGTACTTACCAGTGTAATAGCATTTGAAACTTGCAGTGGCAGGAATTAGAGGAAAAAAACACATATGCATGTAGATCCGTGTAGCTAGGCATGTAATGTATTTGCCTGGTTGCCAGATTTTTATTATTTGATTAATTTTTTAGGGACTGGAATAATTAATAATTGTCACATTGGTAGAAGTGGAAAAAACCCAGCTTTGTGTACAATGAGTCATATGTGTGCAAGCTATTTTTGAAGTAAGTTAATGTCTTATGTGAGACTCATGTAAACTTATTTTAAACCTGCTCTGTTAGACAGAAGGTGTTCATTTACTGCATTGAGTAGTCAGCATCTTTGTATCCTTGTTTTTGGAAGCATTAGTTCCCCATATTATGAATTTGGCATGCTGGCGGGTGTCTTTGCAGACGCTTGTTGCTAGAAAGCAGTTTAAGTGGGGACTGCCACGGTATGTGCTGTTACTCCAGTTCAGTCTGTGGAGTTTAGCCCATTTCAGACAAAAAATAACATGAAACAAGCTAAATGTTTGAGATTATAATAAGCCAATTTTGTTTTAGGACATACCTTTTTGAAATCAAGACCTTTTTGATAATCACTGTTTGAATAAAGCTTTGAAGTATTACACGACTACAAAGCAACACAAGTATTTGGGGAAAATGTTGCTATGGTCTACCACAGTCGGCAAGAGACCTGTATTTACCTACCATATGTTACAAATTTGTCTATGTGATACCTCATCTGGTTTCTACTGTGAAACGCCATCTGTCTTGTACTCAAAATACATGGAAAAATAACTGCTGTACTCTGTAACAAAGATATTGTGGATAAATATGTTGAGATTAGTGCAGATCTGTAGGTATTTTGTGTTATTAACTTTACATATTTATGTAGACATACAGTTATCTTTTAGCAGAACATATAACAAAATCAAAGTATGCAGTTATTAAGGTGTTACTCTTTTGATACTTGCAGTTAAAGGAGACCTGGAAGATATTTGTGATGCTGTGGCCAGCCACTGGTAGATCATATGGCAGGCAGTACCTGACCTGCATCTGCAGTTACATCCTGAACTTCACAGCACTGTGAGGTGAATGTGTCCTAATATACAAGTTGATGAATGAGAATGTTTTCCATATTTTGGTGTTATTACTGGATTACTTTCCAAGCTTTCCTCTCCCTAGAAAAGCTAATGAAACTCAGTAAGTGCCATTATACATCTAGAAGGTCTGAACAGTTGGGATAATCTCCTTTCAGGTTTTAGAACCTTGCTGCAGTACAGCCTTCAGTAATAAAAGCAAGACATATTGAGCTCCATAAATAAAATCTTCTTAAAAATCAGTAAAACGTTCTTCAGGAAAAGACTTTTGAAATGGCCAACTCTAACATTGTTATACTGATTATCTCCACCTACATGCAGGATGAATAAAAGCAAAATGTACCAGCCAAATGGCAATGAGAAAGAGACCAAAATATCTCTTTCTCATTCTATGAGATTTTTAAAAGAAAGAGAGAGACTAGAGAGACTAGAAAGTGCATTTTTACTGTAAAGTGTCATGAGAAAATGTAAAAAACACCTCTATTAAATGTTGTCACTAGAAACATATAATGAAACACTTCATCTGGCTGGCTTTTGTGGCCAATGGTAATATTAAGTCTTTTTAAAAGAGAATAAAAGAGAAAAAAGGAATTATTGCATCTACATGTTGTGTGGGGAGAAGCTGTGGCATAATTGAGAGGCATAATCTTGAGTCAAGATTGAGTATCTTGACATTTCACGTGTAGGAAATTTAAAAGCTTGGTTTTGGTGGCTACTTTAGACTTAGAACTTTGCTATTTTATCCTGCAATCACACTAATTCTTGTGCTGCCTATTTGGATGTCTACGTAACTGATACTTGATACCTTCAGGTAAATATCAGTCTTCCTTGGTAACCTCCTTGTGCTTCCAGAGTGCATATTCTTGCTCGTCACTTAGACACCACCCAGTGAACGTACTCAGTAACAGTATTGACTGTCTTTTCACAATTACTATATGTAAAGAAAAATCTTTGACAACTGGAACAATATATTTACATCCTTTTAAAGACCAGTAAATGCATTAGAAATAGTTGAAGGAAGTTAGGGCAGGTTGTGGTATGCCTGTAAAGAAAGAAATTGCTGAGTTGCATTTATATGACATTAAAATAAAGGCATTATTCTGCAGGAGGTGGAATTAGGAAGGTAGTGTAGATAAACTTAACTTGGATGGAGAAGCTCAAATCAGTTAGAAAGGTTTGGTTTTCAGTATCAAAAAGCAGAAGTGAAAATATGGAATCTGAAAATATCTTTTTTAACATTGACTCTTGCTCCTGACAAAAGGTTTAAAACAGAGTTTATGTGTTTAGATAAAATAGATTCAGATTGTCAAATGTAATTACCAGTTAGAAAAAGATCAAATAAAAAAAAAACACAAAAGGATTACAGAAATGCAAAAAAAGAGAAGGGGTATTATGAACATACTAATAAAGTGATTTAATTGGCCCTTTTTGTTGTGTTTCATAGTGTCAGTGAATGAAGATTTTGTTATAGTCTCCCTAATGTTTAAGTCAATTGAGAACTGGTAAAAATGAAGCATATGTGAGCCAGAGAGCCTTTGCTTTACTTAAACATTACAAGGATTATAACAAAATTGTCAATCATTTACTTTAGGATTTTCTTCTCTGGCATACTCTAGAGAAATAAAGACCATAATTTTGACAATCTGCCAGGGTGTATTTTAGCCCCCGTTATGCAGAAGCTTGAATTCTGTCAGGGAAAAAAAAAAAAAACCAAAATAATCTTTCTTCAGTGGGCTGATACACACCATTAACTCCTAAGGAGTTCAGTGGAAGCTGAGCAGGGACTTTGCTTCTGAGGAGCTGTCTGCTATTTGTGTTCTTTAGCTCTTGGCCCAGATTCATCCCCTCCTGTCCATAAACAGACACCTAAACAAGGAATTCTTGTGCCAGAAGGACAAGATATATAGGGAAAGAACAATTCCAGTAACATTAAAAATTGTCCTGTGAGTCTGCTTACTTTCCACATTGAGTACAGAGTCACAGAATGGTTGAGGTTGGAAGGGACCTCCAGAGGTCATCTGGTCCGACATCCCTGCTCAAGCAGGGCTACCTACAGCTGTTTGCCCAAGACCATGTCCAGACAGATTTTTAATATCTCCAAGGATGGTAACTCCGCAACTTGTCTGGGCAACCTGTGCCTCCTGTCCAGAGCAGGACACAGCACTCCAGGTGTGGCCCTGCCAAGTGCTGAGCAGAGGGGAAGGATCACTCTCCTCTACCTGCTGGCAACACCCAGGCTCATGCAGCCCAGGGTACTATTACCCTTCCTTGTTGCAAGGGCACACTGCTGGCTCATGTTCTACTTGGTGTCCACCAGGACCCCCAGGTCCTTTTCTGCAAAGCTGCTTTCCAGCTGGGTGGTCCCAGCATGTACTGGTGCCTGGGATTGTTCCTCCATAGGTGCAGGAATTTGCATGACCTTTATTTGAATTTTATGAGGTTCCTATCTTATTTATAACAAATTTATAAGAAACAGAGAAATAAGAAATAAATGTCATGTAAATAAGAAATTATTTAGATAATGAAAGATTATAGAGAAGGCATATATTTGTTCTATTTCCCTTTCCCTATGGCAAAGCATCTATGCCTAAGTCATTCCTGATAAACATTTGTCTTGTTGATTTTTAACAAGCTCCAGTAATGAAAGCTTGGCAAGTCTCCCCAGGCACTTATTTACTGTGAGAAGGTTTTTCCTCATGTCTACCCTGAAATCTTCCTTGCTGTGATCATTGCTTCTCCTCTGTGATGTTTTTTTTTTTGCAAATCATCAGGTTTCCACTCTTCTTTACCAGTGTTCTCTTTATTAAGCTACACAACCTCACTTTATTTATTTTTGTGATTTTAGATCTTTGCTGGACACTCCAGTTTTTGTGTATCCTTCTTCAAATATGATGACCAGCTGCAAAAGCCATACTTGTGCCCTCACTTGTGGACTTTTGGTCTGGGTTTTGGTGATGGTGCCTACTGAAATTCCAAAATAAAAAATAAAAAAAAAAAAAGAAGAAGCTGAACTACTTTGAGCTGAACAGCCATGCAAAAGACGCACTGTGCTCACTAGATTCAGTGAAACTTAATCTCACTCAACTTTATCCAACTTTCATAATGACAATGCAAAAGACAGACTTTGGAGTTTGTTTGGTTTGAAGTAGAAAATCTCAAGCATGCTTCCTATATCTGTAAAATAATATATATCAGCTAACCGTGATTTCAAGCTGTGTCTATGTAACATCATTTCCTTGCAGTCTATTTGCAGAGGATGGGCATCCAGTTTAAATTATCATTTTGATGACCTCTGTTCTCGGCAGAAAGAGAGAGGACTCCTGGAGGGTGATTCATCTTGGGATAAAGTATCAAAAATACACTGGAGACCTTTTGCTCTCTGGGACATCTCTTTCTCCACTAACCACTGAGGCAGCCAAATCAATTAGCTTAAATTAGACACTTAACCTTTAGATGGCTAAATTAGCTGAGTGAAAGTAATTAGCAACAATATTCTGTTTCAGAAATTCTCATTACTACTGCAAAAAAATACTACTGCAAAAGATGACCTCATTAAGTATTATCCTGCTGACTGCTTTGTCCAGTGTAACAGAACAAAAATGCTTGTAAAAACAAAATGGGCACGGTTGTGGGCTATCTACTCAGTACACTGTACACACACATCACAACTAATGACCTGTGGTGAATCTGCTAAAAATGCCAAAGGTTGAATCACTGCAGTATGGGCAAACCAAGCGGTAGGAATTGTCTGGTTTTGCAGAGATTAAAAAAAAATATAAAACATCACGTTGAAAACGATTTTGCAGGCATCTGCAGCACAGCCTCAGAAATGTGCAATTTCTCTCTGTTTACACAATCACCAGTGTTTTATACAACACATAATCCATGGATTTAAGTGGTCAATAGATACTGGGTTGAGTCCAGTAGATTTCAGAAATAAGTGCACATCAGTTGTTACAGTCCCTCTTTTGAGGTGGTTTCCTTGGCCATGTGTAGCCATGCCCTGTGATCTCCTACAAGTAAAATATGCACAACCTACAAGAACTAAGCAAGTCCTTATTGACTTACACAAAAAATAGCTTGCATTTAATCACCTCTTCAGTTAGAGATTAATACACTCACTGCTCCAGATATGGCACCCAGGATCTTTGCTGCCCAGCCAGGCATGAATCATAAGGAGGAGGGCAGGGTGGTCCCACAGCTCCCTGCAATGGTTGCACTGGGCTGCTGAGCTGCCACCTGCCACCAGCTCCACCAATGCTCATGACAGCGGTGATTTGAACTGGTAGGTCCTGGCTAGTCCCTGGGCCGACAAGCCCTTCTCTCTTTTTTAATTTAGGATTATACACTTTTCCGTGCCAGTGTTTTCCCTCTCGAATCCTTCAGCTGCTAACAATCCTGTCTCACCAGTTCTAGCTCTACCTCCAATTTTTATTTTTCTTGTCTCTGCACAGACCCACAGCTCATTTTCTGCAGTCTGAGTAGAGATGGTGTGGCTGTGGTGTCAGAGCTGGCCCGTGGATCCCGGGTACAGAGACTGCTAAAGCCTTGGTGATGGGGGAAGCTTGCAGCAGGGTACAGAAATAAAGAGATGGGGTTCACTGAACAGGAGGTACATTTTTAAGGATATACATTATTAAGCTGATGGGAGGAAGTGAATTTGGAAAGAGTGTAAGATGCCATTCTTCAGGGCATTAAGTAGATACTTGGGCTGCTCCTGTATTTGCAGCTCCTGCACTTCATATAGATACAAATGGATAACACGGCCTGCTAGCTTTTCCCTTCTGTTTTTAGTTTATTTAAATTCTCAAGAGGTCTTAAAATTCCAGAAACAGTGTTATTACCGCCTGTAACAAATACAAGACACACTATCTTGTCAAGTTTGCTCTCTTCAACTTCTGGTCTACTTCGCGACCCTTATAATTGCAATGAATAAGGCAAAAACTGAGATGAGAAACTGGGCAGCCATGTCAAGAACTTCAGCCTGAATATGTGAGTGTTGCCTCAAAATGTTCTTCCAGCTGCCTGCCAAAGGCTTTTTCTGTATCAAATGAGACTCCCTCCCAATGCTTTATCTATTTTTTCCTAAATTTCAATCCTGACTTTTTGTGGCTCATGTAGTACTGCTGTTATCATCCTCGTCTCTGTGTCTGTAGTCCAAAAGAGTCATAGCCTGTCTGTACAATTTCTTTTGTTTAGAATGTTTCTGTTCATTAATATTATAGTAAAAAAAAGAAAATTATTTAACTATGTTTTTAAAACTTTCAGGAATTCTTAAAGTAGAAAGAAATGGAAAAATGTAAATTATTCACAATTCATTTATTTGTTTTTCTTTCAGTCTTGACAACAAAGTTAGGTAAGACATATCTATGGTAACACTTTGAGGTTCTTGCTAAAATCTATGAAGAGAGGAGAAGTAACTGTTTTTATTAGTATGGCAACAAAAGATTAAAATAATGGATTTGTAAGAGCTTAGTTTTATAAAATTTGCTTCAAATTCAGTATTTAATTTGACAATGTTCTCTAAGGACATTTAAATGCCATTTTCCTTAAAATAATGTATTGTTCAAAGGTTAGAACTTCAATTTTTGGGATGCTGATGAGGTAAGCCTTGTAATTCAAATTGCTAGTTAAAATAATACCAACCATGAACTGATGCTGTGCTTCTTGTGCCTCTACCACTGTAAATGGGTGCAATAAGAAATAGCAATGCTTTGCCACCCAGGGTCAACATGTAGGGGTCTTTACAATATTAGTCACAGAACTTAATGCATATCAAACTTATTATTGGTGCATTTTGAGATGTTGAAGCCATGACATCTTTCAGACAGGCTGGTTTGTGCGTGTATAATGGATTGCTTCTCCAAGAGCATAGCTCCTACACTACACTGCAATATCAACAATGAAAAGGAAGAAAGATAATTTCCTGCCGTTATAAAAATGTTCTTAGCCAAAAATGCATCCAGCATACATAAAGCCTACTCTTTTTTTTTTTTTTTTAAAAAGCCAGTTTCAGATAGTTGAAGAAATCTGAGTAACTCAGCTGAAGTTAAGCTTGTGTAGCAAGCACAGCTGGACTCCAGACACTGACTCATTCTCCAATTACCACTACCCAGCTTTTTTTTTCCAACTCTCTTCTGCCAATAAATCTTCCAGCTTCCCATAATGTACTGTCAGGCTGAGGTCATGTCAATGCAGACATAAAAACTAAATCTATGTCCACACCCATAAGGAGGAAAATAAGGCAAGAAATTTGGAACTAACTACTGCTAATAAAAGAAAAAAAAAACAAAACCAAAACAACTGGGAAACATACAGACAATTTTAGAACTTCTTTGTACAGATCACAGTGGAAATACTCTGCATCTGTGTCTACCCGACTACCCTCTGTAAGTCTTTCTTTTGCAAGTGGGAGAGAAAAGCAATTTATACTTAAGAAAAGCT
This sequence comes from Tetrax tetrax, assembly GCA_009806455.1. Lineage (NCBI taxonomy): Eukaryota > Metazoa > Chordata > Aves > Otidiformes > Otididae > Tetrax > Tetrax tetrax. Next base: position 12,450 of record WHYT01000209.1, read on the forward strand.
ACCTTTAGTTAAAAGCAACAGGACAACAACATTTGATTTTGTTTTAAGATGTTACAGCCAAACTATAGGGAAAAACCCCCTACATTTTGGTAAATACAAGAAAAAAAAACATGGTCTTTACCAGTCCCAGTCTTGCTGTTGTATGTGAATAAATAATTACTGATCTGAAGGACCATTTGCAATGTCTTGCTGCAAAGTTCAGATATGTGATATGTTCCACATTCTTGTGACAACAGTAGGTGGACTTTAAATTTTGGCAGAACCAGATCTCCTTTTTACTTCAGGTTTACTCCAGAAAATTTGGATTTTAATTTAACTGAAAGATCCTAAGATCCACTCTGTCCTAAACCAGGTATCTTAGACCAATTTTATTTGTACGGATCCCTACAGTGCAATTCTATGACCTGTCATGTGTAGGCAGCTTGAATATATTTCCTTCTGGATCTAAAATCTATTAAAAAACAAAGCAGAAAAAGTAAATCATAGAGCTTATTTTATTTTTTCTTTTTTTTTTGTGTGTGTGACCAGTCTCCTTCTATAGGCCACCAGCAAGCACCTTACAATGAACCCATCATCAGCAGACCACAATTTAAACTAGTCAGTTGTCACTGATGGAAAATGATCTGTTAATCACAAAAACAATATAGAAATTGCACTGTTGAATTACCAGAGCTATCTCACTTTTTAAGGAGTTTTTATAGATATCCAAAGATTTTAGCCAAATTACTTCTTAGTCGCATTCAGCATGGGAAAGATAATATCCCAAAATAAAAATGTGGCTGACAAACTGGCTAGTAGAGACTCCCAACAGCAAAAAAACCAAACTGATAAAAAAAATTTGGTTGGTTTTGTGAAGTCTCAGCCAGGCACTTTTTTTTCAGTCTTTTTGAAGTTCAAAAATGTCAGGAAGAATGAGTTTCTGACATTTTCTTTGGCTGCTACTGAAAACTCATCTATATTCAGGCTATTACACTTGAACTTTGAAGAGTCTGTCACAGCAACCTTAAAAAAAAAAGTTAATGAGTCCAACTTTAGCTTACTGAGGGAGACAGGAACCTTACGAATGAATGCAGGTATTTTTATACCAGGCTCTGAGGAAAATGCTCAATAAAAATCCTAGAAGTAAAACACTATGAGGAAGGATAAATGAAATGGGAAGCTATGCTAGTCTTTTCCCTCCCAAGACAATAATCTGTACAAGCAAATGTATTTGTAATTATCTAAAATGTCATTACCTCCCCCCTCTTCTTTTTATACATCACATCACTGAATTTTCAGTAAAGTCCTTCATCTGATGTCTTCCTTGGAATTTCAGTAGTGTGAGGAAACTGCACCACGAAGGTGCAGCTGTGTCACTGCTCCCTACTTGGCGTATGCTTACATTTGGAGAGGCAGAGGGCTGGGAGGTAGGAGCTCTGTCATCTTCCTGGGACAGTCTGAACTTCTTGGACGGCAAAGCTGAGATGGAGCCAGAATGAAGAACAGGGTCTGGATCGCTGCAGCTGCGACTGCTGAATGGGGAAATGCCTGGAGATGCAGAATAAGCAGGTTAGCAGGTCTGATGCTGGTGAAAAGAAGCGTGGAAAGAAATGGGGCTGGCTATGGGGCTGCAAGTGAGGGGAAAAAGTCAACTATGGTGGCATTATCCAGGAGACCAGGCTGTTTGGGGATGGGGTTACTCTCACTCCAGCTACTGAATTACTGCTACCTACAAGTGATGGACATATTTGGACATATTCCCCAGCTCCACATATTTGGAGCTGCGGAATCTGTGCAGGCAGTAACACAAATGCTGTGAGATGCTCCTATGCAGGAGATGGAGTAGGGGAAGGAAATATCTGGAGGGGGGGGATGGGGAAAATGAGCATCACAAGGTCCTCGGGCCCAGAAACTGTCAGAGTGGACTGAAATGTTGTAAGTGGACTGGGATGGCAGATGAAGAGAGTGAGGCGGTAGGGATGGCAGCCTACCCAGCGTACTTCTGAGGACTGGGACTGTTCCTCCCTTTTGAGACTGCCTGCTGCATGCTCCCCTCCTACAGCTTTGGCTTTCTCAGCGCCCTGTGTAAAATTTGCAGGCTGCCATGGGCATACAAAGCAAAATGAGATGTTCCCAGGCCTGTGAGTAAACTAATACTCTTGGCTCCGTTCCCTGAGAGTATCACCTGCTCCCTCCTGCAAGGCAATGAGATCGGTTGGCACAGGATGAGGAGCTGTAACACGGAGGCTGTGCTGCCTGCTCACCACTTCCCACCAAAGGGCTACTGGCAGCTCTGTTGCTGCTGTAAAACTGTGTTTTGTGGCAGGAAATTCTCTGTTCACCTCTGTG
>WHYT01000210.1:0-15043 GCA_009806455.1 Tetrax tetrax
GCCCGCAGCTCCGCCCCCGGCGCTGGCCCCGCCCCCGGTGCCACCGGCCTGTGCAGAAACGTACCGCGCCCGCCCGAGAGCTCACGGGGCAGAACAAGGCGCCGTCACACGTCCTCCGGAACGGACACCCCGCTGCCGGCTCTCTCTGCCCCGCAAACAGCCGCCACGCACCGGACCGGCTGCCCCGGGAGCTGTGCGGGTGCGAGAGGCACTCGGGGCGCAGGTCAGAGACATCGGGGCAGGCCTGGGTGCGCAGCAAAGCGGGACACATCCCTGTGCAGGGACAGGCAGACCCTGCTGAACACCATGACCCGAGGGCCTGTCCGGAAATCACCCTTTGTCTCCTGAGACTCTCTAAAACTTGGTGTCCTCCCGGCCCTCTGGCCCAGTTTGGATGATGGCGTCGGAGCGCCTCGCAGCACTAGCACGCGGCGGTCGGGTGATCAGGAGAGCAAACGCCACCTTCCATTCCCAAAGCCCACTGAATTCGTCTGACCGCCCCATCACCATGCCCATCCCGCCCCACCACGTTTGTATGGCTACTGACGGTCTGGCCGTGGCAGCAGCCACGTCTGCTGCTATTTCCCTTATCGCTCTGGTGACTGTTTCACTGAGCTTGACTGGTTTTATTTCACGATTTAGCTTTATCATATAAACAACATCATGATCGTGTCCCTCCGAAGGTATGCTCGGCATGTTTTTAACGACAATGCCACGGTTCAGGAAGTTAGAGTGAGCTGCTGTGAGCAGAGACGGGTTATGGTGTTGATAAACGAACTGTGACCTTGCTGCTGAGAAGCGCAGACCCTCCAGTGCTCCGGGAGAACAGCCATTTCTGTGAGTGGTTTTTCCCGTGCCCCGCTGACAGTCTCAGGGGATAGCATGCCTCCAGCGTCCCCAAGCACCTGCAAAAACCCTGGTGTGCTAAGAGAAGGGCTGCTCCAGCAGACGGCAAAGCAGAGACCCAGCGCCAGACCAGACAGGGCACAGAGGCACAGTTCCTGCCACCGGGTCCTTTATGGACGCAGCTGACGGCGGCAGCCCGCTGCAGATCAGTGATATGGCCGTATGGCCTGGATCCTCCACACTTGACACTAAGTGCAATCTTAAATGTATTTCTCCATGAGTGAAATATTACGGGGGAAAATGGAGTGAAAACTCAGCTCTCCTTCCTCAGAATATGCAAGGGTGGGAAATAATTCCCCAGCAGGGAAGAAAACTAAACCATACAGGGTGAGCTGGGTGCCAAGTGGATCCCAAGAGGTAACGAGGTGTCCTTTCCACTCATTCCTCTTTCAGTATGTTTCCACTATTGTGTTTTTTCTCGTGAGCATTTCTCCAGCAAAGCTTTCAGAACAAACCATGGTTTCCCTTACTTCAAGTGCAAGACGTATATTTACTCTGTTGGCCCTGCAATAGGACTAGCTAACTAGAGGAAAGTATAAAAAAATATTTTCTTTGTACAGAGAAAATAAGAAGTGGTTGGTCTGGTCTCCACAGCTTTGCCACCTGTGGTGGTGGCAGCGTGTGGAGCAGACAGCCTGGCTGTGTGCCTCGGTATGTAGATCCTACACACTGGTCTGTAGCCCGGGGTGGGGCGGACACCGACTGCCCTACAGCCACCATGGAGCAGTTGGGTCTAGCTGAAGAAGTACATGCCTTGTTATAGACCTTCCTGCTAAACCTGGCCTAGCAATTTCAGGGCTGAGAATGACTAGATGCTACTTTTTTTTGACAAAGAAAAGGCCTTTCTGTGGTCGACAAGGCAGAGACAATGCTTCCATACCTGCATACAGATTATGAAGCACATCTTTACGACCCACCCGGGAGAGGAGTAAGAGCCTCCATTTCTCCTACATCTTTGCTCCATCCTTAACCTAAACAGTGAAGGGGAAAATAATTCACTTAGAAAAGCTTGGAGGAAAAAAAATATTTGTTTAGCAAATGGTGTGATGGAAGAAAGTAACAATAATGGCAAAGGAGGAAAAGTTGAAGTACTTGAAACATATTAATTAGCAGAGGCGAGGCGAGTGCAAGAAGATGAGTCACTGCATTTTGGGAATAAGACAGAGCAAGCAATGAACAACTGGTGACAATGGGGTGAGGGAATGAGCAATCTTCTGGGCAGGGCCACCAGGAGAGAGTTAAAAACAAGGACCAGGCTCCGGTGGGATTAGGTGGGAACCCAGGCTCAGCTTTGTGCCTTCTCTGTCCCAGCTGGGTGCTCCTGCTGCTGCCGCACACCTTCTCACCCACAGAGCCCTCGGAAATGTGAACAGGGCCAGTGAAACAGCTGTATAGCAGCAAAGCATTTCAAGCCTCTCCAGCCCAGAGGAAAGAGGCAAGGGGGGCTCCCAGAAGAGCTGTGGGGTAGGGGGCTTGGGGAGCAAGCAGAGCGTGGGAGAGTGGTTGTCCCACTTGTGGGCTGCAGCCTCTTGCAGTCATGAGAGCCCAGTGTCTCTTGAGTGGCAGCTGGTTAGACTGGTCGGATGGGAATTTTCCAAGTCGACACCCTGTTACTCAGGTTCCTTTGGGGCAGGTAACTACACTAGCTGGAATGTAACATCACTTCTCCAAGTGTTGTGACCCTGTGTGGTTTCATAACGTGCGGCAGAAACCTCCGTGTTCTCTAGCATGTCAGCCGCTGACTTTTCTGATACGCAGATGTTACCACCTCTCTTGTACGGAAGTTCAGTATCTTGATGTAGGAGGCATTGGAGGTTTTTGTTGCTCTGCCTTGCCTTTACCTTCTCCTTTTGTTCCCACACAATTCAGGCAGCTCAAAGCTGCCAGCAAACAACCCAAACCTCGGTGACCTGCCCCAACATTTTCTGCAGCACGGGAAAGCCCCTATCAAGCACATCCTTGCTCTTTCCCCGGGTGCCCAAAGTTAAAACACATCACCTGCCACGGCCACGCTGCCCCCAGCCCCGCGCTCCAGTTACCCACGGCAGGCAGATCTGCCTCGCCTGCTCAGCTGGGAGCTGCCTCTCTGCTGTGTGCCTCGACCTACGCACAGAAGGAGGAGTTCTCCGCAGGCAAACGCAAAACTGAAGCCCTGACATTAAAGCAGTTATATAAGCCCTGCGTTAAAGCACTTGCATAAGTGGCATACAGCCTCTCGACAGAAAGACAGCCGGCTAGGGGCTGCTGCCGTCTCCACTGAACGACAGAAAGCCCCTTGTGCGGGAGAGAAGCAGAGTGGGGCTGCTGTGTTGCTGCTGCAGCAGAAGCAAATGGGCACTGGTCCCCCATCTGCTCGGAGGCTGAGGAGCAGGAGGTACCCGGCTCAAAATGCCTGCTGGAAAGAACAGCACATCTGCAGACATGATGACTGAGGAGCCCTGTTGCTGGCAATCTCAGAAACAGAAGTTGCTTGCAGCTTTTGGGTTTTTTAAATGGATTCTTATGAATGTGCAAAACAAGTGAGACAAGTGGAAAATATCAATATCTACTGGTCAGCGTAAAGAGCAACGTCAAACCGTTTCAACAACGGCTCGGTATCTCCTCAGATAATATTATTTATGAACTATATCATAATGTGCTGCGTTTAATCAATTTATAATATTTTTGCATCCCTAGATCATTATAAAGAGGATAACCCCAAGCCTGAAGGAGCAGAGAGAACAGTGGTACAACAGCCTCGGATCACGCTGAGTGTTTGTTCTCCAAAGCACAAGGCGAGCTATTAATACCCTGTGCTCCCCCGACAACACCGAGAGCTGCAAAACGCTGCCTGGCGCTGCCTTGAGACGGCGTGTGGCAGCAGGGCGCTGGAGCCCAGGTGGTTGGATATGCTCGAAGCTTAAATTCCAAGTCAAAAGCTCGTTATTACACAACCTGTCCACTCTGAGATGAATCCTCCTCCAGCTCTAAGCACTAGACTCAGATGCTGAGAAAAAAGGAAAGCCGCACTGGAATATAAGAGTGTATGAGTCAGACAAGAGGCTGCTTTTCCCCCTCTAAAAGAATACAGCATTGAGCTCTAATACTGTCTTGCTAGGCTTACCCTGGATCAAAAGCCAATGATGCTTTGGCAAGAGCATACATCTCTATATTTTAGTAATTTAAATCCATTGACAGCACTGAATTGTTCTTTTCTGTTTAGTTAATACATCCTGTAATCTGTTTATATTTGCTAGTCTGGCATAAAAACATCATAGTCCGTGGTATTTGTGGTTGAGAATTACTTCTTATTACTTGCACATTTGAAAAAGTAGGCCACTTATATGCCAGGAAAAAAAAGAAAACAACAAAACAAACTGACCTCATTATTTCCAAATAAAGCACCAAAGTCTGAGGAACATAATCTAGTGACCACTGTGAAAGGTCTGGCTTAGAAACCTTTGCCCCAGGCAGCTGTCACCTTTGGTTTGGTCCAAGTGGCTGAGTATTGCACAGCTACTGAGTTATTCTTGATCCTTCCTTCTTACCATAATGTCTGGGATGCTCTTGTTTTTTCCCAAAAAAGAGTTCACACGCAGTGGGTATTTGGCAAGCTGCTGCTGTTTTCATATGAGATGCAAAAATAATTCTTGAACTTACTTGTGGCGGCTGTCTGAACATGCCATAGATTTGCAACACACCCTTTCCATGCAGTTTCATGTGTACTGAATGTTACATTATCCATGCAGATCCTTTCTTTTAATACAAACCTCTGTTTGGAATACCATAACTTATCGGCTTGCAACTCTTCATGGGTGGCATGGGTGCCCTTTGCACGGAGTGTGTAGGCATGGAAAAAAGGTGGGGACAAGCCTGGTGAGGAAACAGACTGGCTGCTGCCAAGGGTAGAGACTAGATCTTTGCAGCTCCAGCTGGGTAAGGCTGAGGGGGTGATCACTGGATCCTTTAAAGGGACTGACAGCACCACTCTGTCAAAATGCAAGAGACTGCTAGAGAGAAAATAGGAGCTGGCTACGTTCTAGACAAGTCCCATGAAATGTAGCACTGACAGGATCAGCTGTTCCCCGCTGAATTCAGTCGAAAGTCTTTGGAGAAATTAGCTTACCCTCTGGGTGTTTGGGGCAGGCAGGACTGAAGAGCAAATCTCTCTCCATGAAGTTTTATAAGATGTTTTTAAAAGGCCTCACTAGATGCACAATAGTTCCTTTGGGTGACCCCACAGCTGGGGCTGCAACTGAAGGCTCACCAGCACCTTCGGAGTGACACCAGCCTGGCAGAGACTAAGGGGGTGCTGGGACACCTGGTCCCTCACAGGAGAAGGTTGGGAACCCCAACCCACAGCCTGCAGTGGGCAGGGCAGGAGGGAGGAGGAGGAGACCTATTGCCTCCTATGCAGCCCCTGCGCCTCTGTTTGGCAAAACCCCCTTGACAAGAGAAACTCAGCCAAGCAAACTCACTGTGCCCAGCGCACGTCCCAGCGGTTTCGCTGGAGGTGGAGCCCGTTTATGTTCATATGTATATGTTTGGCACTAGCCTCAGCACCGCAAGTGCCTGCATCTAGCAGCCAGCTCTCTTCATCTGCAAAAGATAATCTCTTCTGCACGGTCTCAAGGAGACTGTGCTTGTGCCCAAACTTTCTTTTCCCTCTTCAGTCTCAGGTCATTCTCATTCTTTCTGAGCAGACCACAAAGCTCTCTGGCAGCTGGGCTCCCAGGGAAGGGGCTTTGTAGTGCACTATGAGCAATCCCCATTTTGTCCTGTTGCTCCCCTGTGTGCCACACGTGAGGCTGACCCCCAGTCCCATCAGCGGGTATTTTGCCATCTTCTTACAACAAGGCAAAGGCTGTTTTGCAGTTTCTGCAACATCATCTCCCATTCTCAGGTCAGACTAATGCTGCCACATGAAGTATTTACTGTTTACTTGATTTGTGGTGCACAGAATGCACTTGTCTCTGCTTTCTGTCACTGGATTTGCTCCCCTCTTCATACTGCTTTCAAGAAGTTTATGCAATTTCATTTAACTGAACTCTTGTATTACCCACCCTATTACTTTCCAGTTCATAAGAAAAGTTCATCTAAGGTATAAGCAGGCATATTGCCATTGATTTTTAGCAGTTTATGAAATATCACTCTGTTTTGCCAGCAATACCATCTTACTATCTTATCTCAAGGGACAGGTGGAGCACTATGGCACGCTCGCCGTGTATTTTATAAATGGCAAGCAGTTGGCAGGATGTAATTAAGCCAAGTATTACAGTCAAAATCTGGAATGGTTGCCCTGTAAAGTCCTGGTTTGCTGCCATTTTGTCATGGTAGTCTTCATATTGAATTACACCTTGTGCTTCACAAACGTGCTCCTACATATTCACTGAGGTGAATCCTCTGAGAGTTATCCTCCCATGGTATGGTCATAAAAACACACTAGAAATTACTAACTCATTATACTTTTGGCATATTAGCTATCTTTTTTCCAAACCCCATGGACTGGAACTGTGCTACATGAGACCCTGAGCTCTTTACTAGGGGGATACAGGTTGAGAGAAGTGTCTTCCCCTTGTCTAAAAAGAGCCAAGAAAAAGTGAACTACAAAAGACAGACTCAAGGCCTCTTCTCTTTTTCAAGTTTTCAGGATTGTGGTTGAAAGCCCCTTGGCACACCTTGAAAAGTGACTTCTGGATGTATGCCACAGCACTCCTGTTCCTGATCCCACTTCTCTCCTCCCTGAGTCACCAGCACACATTGGGGGAGCTGTCAGCAAGTTAGAATCATAGAATGGTTTGGGTTGGAAGGCACCTTTAAAGGCCATCTAGTCCAACCCCCCTGCAAGGAGCAGGGACATCTCCAACCAGATCAGGTTGCTCAGAGCCTCATCCAACCTGGCCTTGAATGTTTCCAGGGATGGGGCATCCACCACCTCTCTGGGCAACCTGTTCCGATGTTCCATCACCCTTATCGTAAAAAAATTCTTTCTTCTATCTAGTCTGAATCTACCCTCTTATAGTTTAAAGCAATTTAAAACCATTACGCCTCATCCTATCACAGGCCTTGCTAAAAAGTTTGTCCCCATCTTTCTTGTAGGCCCCCTTTAGGTACTGGAAGACCACTATAAGGTCTCCCCAGAGCCTCCTCTTCTCCAGGCTGAACAGCCCCAACTCTCTCAGCCTGTCCTCAGAGGAGAGGTGCTCCCGCATCTCATCATCTTCATGGCCCTCCATTGGGCCCACTAGAACTGGTCCATGTTTTTCCTGTGCTGACAGCTCCAGAGTCAGATGCAGTACTCCAGATGGGGTCTCACAAGAGCAGAGTAGAGGGGAAGAATCACCTCCCTCAGCCACACTGCTTTTGATGCAGTTGACTTCCTGGGCTGAAGCGCACATGCTGGCTCATGTCCAGCTTTTCACTCACCAGTACTCCCAAGTCCTTCTCAGCAGGGCTGCTCTCAATCCCTTCATCCCCTAGCCTGTATTGATACTGGGGTTGCTCCGACCCACGTGCAGGACCTTGCACTTGTCCCTGTTGAACCTCATCAGGTTTACATCTTCTCAAGTTTGTCCAGGTCCCTCTGGATGGCATCCCACCCCTCAGGCGTGTCAACCACACCACACAGCTTGGTGTTGTCTGCAAACTTGCTGAGGGTGCACTTGATCCCACTGTCTATGTCATTGAGGAAGATATTAAACAGTACTGGTCCCAGTAGAGACCCCTGATGGACAACTGTTGGAGAATGGCTCAGAGAGAAGGGCCATGGGACAGAGACCACAGAGCAATTGTTCGAGCAGAGCCACGTCTGAAGGCCTAGCCTTGACATAAGCCAAGGCAAAACAGTGTTAAGACGTGTCAGTAGAAATAACAAGGACACAGCAACCTTGAAGAAGGTCGTAAACAACTTTTGAGAAAGTGAGAACACAGTAAGTATGGAACTTTCCAAGCTAGCTAACCGCAAGTAGGAGGACCATGCGAATGTAAACCTTTAGAGCTTAAGCCAATTGCATAATACCAAGTAGGCATAAATATCTTTACTAAGCCAATCACACAACGCCAAGTATGCATAATTATCTTTACTAACCTTATGAATATGTGCACCCTGGACCAATAAATAAAACTATGCTTATAACTCATATTGGGTTGTTGTATGTTTCCTGCCGCTCGCAGACAACACTTGTCACCGATCTCCATCAGGACATTGAGCCATTCTTACAATTTTTTCTTATGCCTCTTTCTAAGTTCTTCTTTTTGTAAGTTCTTCCTACGCCTTTTTCTTACCTGGGGGTGCCAGATTGTTGGAAAAGCACTTGATCCTGAATAGACAGCTTCTTCTAGAGATGTGCTTTGTGTGATAAATGGGCCAAGGAAGCTGGGGTCAAACAGCTTATTACCTGTCCCTCAAACCCCTCAGTTGCCCACCTCCCTTGTGTTGAGATCATGGTGAGGGAGGGGTCTGCACCACCGAAAGGACTGAGTACTGGCTACCCAAAAGGGACACTAGTTCTGCTTCCTAGCATTTTTAGCTCCCTTTGAGGGTCTGACCAAACCGGCCAGTTCTCAATCAGGTACTGCCAGAAGAGCAAGAGCCAAAATGAGAATGGAGAGCAACCACAGCAAGTGGCTGTCTACTACTTCTACTGTTGCACCAGATGGCTGCCTGCTTACTTGAAGCCTGCAGCGCAAAACCAAAATAAGAGAAACAAGTCCAGAGCCATATCTTCAGATTCACTCCCTCTTCAATCCACATTTTTTCATGCAATTGCAAACTAAAGAAATTCCCTGTTCACCAATACCAAAAGACTCACTTTCAGCCAGTTGCTGTACCAACATGCTCAAAAGGTGCTTTCTGAACAGCATCCTTCATGCCACTGTGACAGTGAACCACAGCTAGTACTGGAGAAATTATTCCAGAATAGCAAAGCATCAAGAACATGCCTGGAGGTAGAAGAGACAAAAACCCTCGGTGTCTTATGGCAGACAACCATTCCCGGCTACCCTGTCCCCAGTACCACTGGGTTCATGCAAGCTGCGGAATATGACTCCTACTGACACTGGTAGTTATGACAGATGAGAAGGAAAGCATGAATGTGAAGAGGAGTGGGAGCCCATGGAGATGACTGAGAAACCTGTAGAAAAACGACAGGTTCCTCTGGGGGACAAGAAATAGCAGCCTGCTTTATCCCAAGAGTCCTTGGCAATGCCACTGTAAAGTGGGAAGTTGGATTCAAACTCTCACAGTAGGACATAACCCCTTCTAGCTGCAGGCTTTTTAGCTGTCTGCATCTCCTATCCTTCTCTAGAGAGGAGAAAGCACAGAGAAAAAACAAAACGCCGAACAACCTTTCTCTCCTAAGGATTCGGCTTATTACAGAAAAATCTGATTGTCAGTCTTCCTGCTTCCCTCAGCAGCTCCCAGGCTCCACAGCATTCTCCCTGCCTTCTCCATCACACCTCTGGAGAGCAGGTCCAGCTGTCCTGTGCTTCCCTGCAGCCGCAGGGCCAGCCCGGCAGCCCCAAACAGCTGCAGGCCTGCCGCCTCCCTCTTCATCCTCTCCCCTGGAGAATGGGGTTGACCCTGTCAGAAGCCACCACAGCCCTTGAGGCCTCTGAAGGTACCACTCATCTCTCAGTGGCACAGTGCTCGCAGCCCCTGTAACGAAACACCCCACACAGTTGTCGGGGCTGGTAAGGTGACCTGGGGTTTGCAGGGCTGGATGGTGCCGCCCGTTGACAGGACGGAGGGAAGTAACTCCTTCCTGCTGCTCAACCTGCTGCCAGGCTGCTCTTGCTCCAGTAAATCCCAAGGGAAGCAATGGTGCAGCCCTAAAGGAATGGTGCAGTCTGCAGCACTGGCCCCATCCAGGAGCAGATTCCCCTTCCCTTACAGCACAGCAGCCTCTGCTGGCACGGGGCAGGCAGAAGCATCATGTCCGTCGTGATTCTCCAAACAGGTTTGTATCTTCCCTTATTATATTCTAATAAATTTGCAAAGCAAGCAGCTGGCCCTGTGCAGGACACGACCTGGTGTGGTTTTACAGTGGTGGGAAGGAGAGTACAGGGTCCGCTCTGCTCTTCTGGTGGTGTGGGGGGACCGGCCCAGGCAGCACGTAGTGACCCCCCTCGATATTTGCCCAAGCGCTGAGGCTGACCGGCCACTCGTCCTCTTGCCACTGCCTCATGCCAGGCCAGGACCAGCGTGGCCAAGACAGCAGGGCCTGGCTGAGCCCCCCGGGGTTCAGAGAAGTGAGGCGAGAGGCTCGGAGCAAGGGAAGGCCAGTGTGACCTGAGCGCGTTACAGCAGTTCGCAAGCAAAGAGCTTAGGGGTGGCAGGTCAGGTACAGTTCGTTATTGAGACAAAACCCCTGCAAACTGGTTGAGGTGGTTTCCAGCAGGGTGGAAGAGAGGCTGAAAGCCTCAAAGCTTTGGGGAGGACAGTGGGGGACCCGTCTCTCCCTGCGGGCACAGCGGTGCGGGCAGCGCTAGGTGGAGCTGCCGGAGCGAGCACCGCCGCCGGCTGCGGGCCCGGAACCGCCCGCGGAGGCTTCCCGAGCCCCGCCGCCCTTCCCGATGCCCGGGCGGGACGCTCAGCCTGAAACGAACGAGCAAGATCTTTCCTCGGACAAAGTCGCTTTGCGAAGTGCACGGCTCTCGGTAATTCTCTCTGTCCTTCAGCCCGAATCTGCTCAACAGTGCAGCCCTGCCAGCTTTCCACATGATGGAAAATGCTGAAATACAATTTTCTAAAAAATCATAAAAACATGCACATAATGAAAGCTACTGCTGCTGCTTTCTCCCTCCCATCACCATTTAGATCATCAATTTAATGATTTCCAGTTTCCTGACAGTAGACCACCCTATGCCAACGATTTCTAAGCAAAGCTCTCTCCGCTGATTTCCATGGGGGGCTGCTGAAAGATCAATAGCCAGTGATGGCCTACCGCACAGATATTTGTCTCACAGACTGAAAGAAACTATATAAAAGCTCCAGATATGCCAGTTACATTTCCATATATTTTTGCTGTTAATGTGAAACCAAAGTAAAGCCAGACGTTCGTTTTAGCCTTACAGCACACCCGGTTATCCACATCAAGAAAGCACTCACGCGAATGCCAGGGCAGTGCCTGGGCCCGTACCCAACACCTGCAGCCGTGGGGACACTCACTGCCCTCGCGTGCTTGGGTGGCTGGACCGGCCGACTGGGACCAGGGGACGATGAGTGAACTTCTGCGGGGTCTAAGTCGGTGTCTTTATCCACACCTCATGTGCACGTACACCACACAGCGGGAAATTTCTGTGTGGTAATGCAGAAGGGGCAAGAAAAAGGGAGGTACCTTCCAAAGCATGGCACCTTCATGGCCCTTAGGCAAAGAAAAATGAGGGAAATGGAGCACCAGTGCTCCCTGTCTCTGCTGTTACGCATCTGGCCTACGTCTCACACATTCAATAGCAGGTTTCTCAAATAGTTTCCTTGCCTGTCTTTGATGGGCCACATGTGTCCAACCTTTATGGGGGTCCCCGAGCCCACCTGGAAATGGAGCAGGCCACTCAAAAGCAATCACACTGCAGACCAGGGTGGGCAGAGGCAGCAGCAGTCCCTGGCACTGCTGCTCCTGTTTCCAGTGGAAAGAAGGGCCATCCCCACGGCAAGGGCTGCCATCTTTTGCAAGCACGTGGCCAGAGGGAAATAGCTTGTCTGAACGTCCCGTCACATCATGGGCACCACCCGTGCCGGGTGCAGCTCTCGGTAGCACCACACAGGAATAGACAAACGTGGCAATGTTGAGAAACCTGTTGCACACTAGTTGGTTAGGATAACGGAGACCTGGTAATCAGTAATCGGGATCCCTGCAGCCACGTTAAACAGATACATGTTGCTTCCACATGGTAGCGTAGCACCAGAGGTGGTGGGCAGCCTTCGGAGATGTAAGCTGGACAAACTTCGGGTTTGTCCTGTACTGCCTAGAGGGAAGGGTGCAGGGAGGGCAGAGCCCCAGCAGGGCACGGGCCGGGGGGTGCCAGAGGGGCTTGGAGCAGGACTGCACCAGGAACGGTCCCCGGTGAACGTGTGGACCACGGATAGACGGACACTCTGTGCTTGTCGTCCTCGCCTCCTGGCTTTTCCCCAGCAGGGGTCAGGCTGGACCAACGATCACAAATCAGAAGGAAAAGTAACTCCAGCATCAAGTATTTTCAACGGAAGGGAGAAAAATATTTTGCCTTACCGAGGCTACAGGAAATACTTGAACATCTCATCTAAGAAAAGCAAAAGAACTACTGAAATGGCAGGAGAGGTGGCTGTGAGCAGCAGCCTGCAACACTCCCCTTGTCCTCACAGCTGTTTTTAAAAGGCAATGACCAGATCCTGTTTCCGCTCAGTCTCATTACAGACTCTTACTGAGACTCCAATCTCAGTTATTCTGGATATACTTCGGCGTAAACAGAAACAGAAAACTGGCAAGGATGTGGGGATCACAGCCTTAGAGAGGCAAAGTGACATCAGGGTGTCCTCAGAAGTGATGGGAAGCCAGCAGGGAAGGCAGAGCTCGCAGCATCTGCCACAGGCAGGAAAGGGGAGGCTGTTACCCACAGAAACCGTTCCTGGGCGACCACACCAAATAAGTAATGCACAGCGGTATCAGTCCTTGGCTGAGGTCTCCAGTACACCCTCCAGCTGGAGCTGGCGGTGTTTCACAGCCCTTGGCACTCCAAAGAGCAAGCCAGGGGTCCGCAGTGGGGTCACCAATGAAGTGATACCTCTGCCTTTGGCTGTCACCAGAGGTCCATGGGCAGATGTTCTGGGACAAGAATGCAAAAAAGCAGGTGAGATGCATCCAAAGGCCTGACTTCTGAAAAATTTTCCTGCCAGCCTTGCCTCAGTTTATTGCCTAGCAAGAGAGGACACAGAGGATGGCATTTCATGCTTGGAATTTTAATTATAACTTTATTATATTTTAGTGTATTATTGGCTTGCGATTTTGTAGTCTTACAAGAAATTTCCGTTTCCACATCTCCATTAAATGTCTGATTCATTTTCTTGGCTCGTGGTAATGCCTCAAAGCTACATCACTAAAGAATCAGTGCTCTGCATTAGATAAATATAAGACTGAGTCTGATTAACCTATTAACTATTTTTAATTAGCTTTTACTGTTCTTCAGATATTCCCTGTTTTTGAGGAAGCAGAAAGAGAATGAGAGTACGCTGGTACTATAGAGCTGTATAGAGCTAGCATATGGACTCAGATTATTCATCGTCATTGGCAGGAGCTCTGCCGTAGGGAATCTTGCAACAACATCACAATTTTCCTGCTAGAGTGAATGCCATAAAGGACACATTTGCGGAGTGAATTATGGGCAAGATAGAAAAATTTTAAATCTTGATAGCATTTTTATGCTCTGTCTTCCTTTTTGGTAATCAGATCTTGATTAAGAGTTGGAATTAGCACCCAGAAGAACATTAGGCTTTCCTGGCTCAGTTCCTTTCCACCATGTAGGGCAGGCAACAAATGATTCAGTGTCTCTACAGCGCTGCTACAACAAAAAGGTGTCTAAATACCTATCCATCACTTTGAGAAAGTAACCGACTGCTTGCTGGCAGTGAAGAGCATACGGTAACGGCAAAGCATTTTAGTTGCTAAATAAAGCGATTACTTGATTTAGGTTCTCCCCGGTATTTCCTCTGCTAGTCCCACCCTTGTCCCCTCCGTCCCAGATCTTCCACAGGCAGGTGCCGTCCTTGGGTAAATCGCCGAACGCTCCATCACCCCTCCCTTGTGGCGAGCACCCATAAGGGAAGAAATAAACGACAGAAGGGACCAGATGTGCTCCTGTTCCCGTACCTCCTTTCCCTGCCCTCAGACAGCCAGCCCCCTCTCCCGGGCAAGGCTGCGCCCCCCACCCCGCCCGCCTTGGGTCTGTCCCTGAGGTCTGTCCCCGCTGCTGGAAGGGGCAGCAAGCTGCACTTGGTGTCCCCCTCTCATTAGCTTGAAGAATATCTGATCCTGCACTTGGACCTTTTAATTTTAGGTGTTCCCATGTTTTGTTTTGTTTCTTTCCCCTGTCAGATATGCCGAGACCATTCCAGCCAACGTGAATTTCGGCAGCACAGCTACTCCAGCGCTCGAACGAGCGAGGAAATACCTACAACTTTTTTTTTCTGACTGAGCTCCTTCTGTATCCTTCGTAATTCCTCCCTCTTCCTTCCGCTCTGTGCGACCGGGGTCTCCATCCCAACTTCAGCACTCCCCCGCCCCGCCGCCTCCGCCATCCCTCGGTCCGCGGGGCCCCGCCGCAGCCACCGGCTCTGCCGCCCTCCCGGGGCTCCAGGACCCCTCCTCTCCTGCTCTGTTCGGCTTTTCCCTAAAAAACAAAACCCGGAGGCCTTGGAGGCTCCCGTCGCGGCCAGGCATGGAGCGCGGGGCGAGCGGCGCAGCGGGGACCGCGGTACCCAAAATGGGTACCGCATCCGGCGGCCGGCAGGACCCTGCGGGCTCAGGCCCCGCTTCCCCCCTCGCCCCCGGCGAAGCTCCCTCGGGGGAGGCGGCGGGTGGGGAGCCCCCGTCTTCCCCCACCCGACCCACGCCGGTAGAGACCCCGGCCCCCGCACCGTCTCCTACGCAGGCGGGAGGAAAAGCAGCGGGGCCGCCCCGCGCCTGCTTCCAAACTCGGTTTGATTTTTTTCCCCCTCCTCCTCTTTCCCCAATTAAAATGCAAATCGGTCACTTTCAGAGGCAGGCTGCCCCCTCCCCACGATTGAGGCTGCGGGGCCGACTGTGAGGGGCTGCTGAAACTGGCAGGAAAGAGGTTTGGGGGTTTTTGTTTGTTTGTTTGTTTTACATCGAGAATAATTGAGAAGCGACCCAAAGACAAAAAAAAAAAAATTAAAAATCGAACCCGGAGACTTAAACGGGAGCTTCTCGGAGGCGCAGTTTGTGTGGCTGCACAAAGTTGCGGCGAGGCAAGACCCTGCCCTGCGCGTCCTTTCTCCAAGCGTATTTTTTTCGCGGCTTTGTAAGTTAAACTAAATCAATTCCGAGCATCGGGGGATATTTAGAAATAGAAGGAAACATCGTCGCAGGTCGAGGATCAGCATGCTTCCACTTTATCTAAGATCCATAATTACAAAAAAAAAAAAAAAAAAAAAAAAAAAAAAAAA
>WHYT01000211.1:0-15590 GCA_009806455.1 Tetrax tetrax
TTTTTTTTTTTTTTTTTTTTTTTTTTTTTTGTTAAACGTTTCCCATCACAATGCAGACAAATTGCTGTTGGCGCAGCTGTTGTCTTTGGCGCGGTGGCTCGGGGGATGTACCCGGCAGATCCCTACTGCGGCGCGTGGAGGGAAATGCCGAGTGGTCTCTGCCTTCAAACAGTGCGAAAGCTTTTCATTTGGTTTTGTGTATTTAATTAAAATAAATACAGCCAGAGGCTTGAGCAATTGCTGGGTGTTTAAAAAATAGAAATAGGAAGATTAAACAATTGGAAAAAACATTGTAATGCACAAACTTATTATACAAAATGTATAAACTTATGTTAATAGGATGATAAAAATTCAAGGGGAAAACTGGCTTAAATATTGAAAAGTGTGTCTTTAGATCCATTGCCCTTTAGATCCCATGCCCTTAGGACAAAAAACTAGCTTAAATATTTAAAAGTGTATCTAGATCCATTGCCCTTTAGATCCTATCCCCTCTTTCAACATTACTTCATCTTCATATTTGTATTTTAAAATATTTAGCTAATTATGTTTTAATATTGCTTCACTGAAAATTGAGTTGTATTACACAGGTCCTAATTTTGTTCTGTTTGTGTGTCTTTAACTTCATTAGTTCTGCATGCCCATTTGATGGAATATTACTGGTTTTGTTTAACAGCTTTATTAGATTAGAAGGTGATGGTTATTTTGTTACTTTTTAAAAAACTGTTCATAAAAGACATGGTGCTTGTTCTGCATGGCTTTTATTTAATATTACAGGTTACAGGAATTATCTAACAAAGGTGAGAAGAAAGGAAAAAGCCAAATCCATAAACTTATTTCTGGATGATTTGATTGCTTAATCTGTTTGAAGCGAAAGCATCGTACCTCCTGCGGAGGTCACGGTCTTTGTGCAGCTTGGCCAGCAGCGCAGGTGATGCTGGCCTCCTGCTCTGCCAGTGATGCAGGCTGCAGTGGTGCATGTCCTTCTTGTTGGAGGATTTTGGTTGCTTTTTGCTGTAGAAAACAAAGTGAATTCAGTTCCTACAGTCCTCAGTTGTCTCCTGGAAGTAGATAGGTGAGTGCTGCTAAGATGGAAACAAGCGGTGCTGGGGAGATGGTCCACAGGCTTTACCTGTTTGCCAGCCTTGCCGTGTGTTCTCAACCAGCCCCCTTGCTTCTGGAGAGAGGATGATGGGAACTTTGAATAAAATAATGGAGGATTTCTGAGTATAAATACTGTCAGCAGAGATCAGAACATTTCACCCTTTGGTGTCAGACGGTGGCACGCCTTGAGATCTAAGTGGCATATCTACATATTTCAACAAAATATGTTGCCTCTCCCGCCTTCACATTAACTTTTTAGTTTCATTGGCAGACAGATTGCGTTTTATGTCCTTTCTCTGCACATTATGCCAGAAGGTTCCGTTGCAGAAAATAAATTTACAGTCGCTAGCTGATAAAGGTCTTTCAGCAGA
Source organism: Tetrax tetrax (assembly GCA_009806455.1). NCBI lineage: Eukaryota > Metazoa > Chordata > Aves > Otidiformes > Otididae > Tetrax > Tetrax tetrax. The sequence goes on from WHYT01000211.1 coordinate 1,473, forward strand.
AACATTTTTGGAGCCATCCTTCCTGTTGTGGTGGCATCGCTCAGCCGTCTCTCTCAGCATTGAAGGTGACAGCCTACCTGCAGTCTTTTCTGTTCTATCTTTCCATGGTAATTTTCCAGACCACGTCAAGGAGAAACTGAAATTTGTAAACGGGGAAGTCGTGGACAACTTGGTCCAAGCTATTCTGCTGACTTCAGCTATGCAGTCTCATAAAAAAGCTTTTCTCAGGAGCTGTCAGGTTTATTTGATTATGGGTGGCCTTTGTTTTCAAATGCGTACAAGTACATGGCACATATATATTTACTCTTTTCAACTGACACTCAACCGAAAAACAAATCACTTATGTTCATGATGAGCTTGGTGTGGTTGGATGCCAATGAGCGCTTGAGCAGTTCTGGGGTTAGCAGTGCCATTGTGTACCAAAGCGATCCCATGTTTTGATAACATTACTTTTAGGTTCTGCAGAACCATAATTGGTTTTATGTATGTAAGCTATTCAAGTTATTTAACAGTCTTTCAAATCTCCTATTTTACATGCTCCCTTTTTTTTTATGAATAGAGATAGGCAAATGAAAAATAGCCTAGCAATCAGAAATTGTTCTTTACAAAAGGTTAGTAGTGAACGTGGCGATGCGAAAGTAGTTTTAAATAACAGAGGTAGCCTTTGGCATGATTAAAAAAAAAAAGGCAACTTTTTTGTATCGCATTCAGTTAAATGGAAAAAAAATATCTTTGGAAATAATGAAAATTAAAACTGCTTTTGTCTCCCCTGTTGCAGCATTCTGAACAGAATTAAAAAAAAAAAAAAAGAACAATTGACTTGCTGTACTTTGCTGAATTTTGCCTCTTGGTATTTTGCAAGAACAGAACATTGTCTAATACCAGAGCAAGAATTTTGTCTATGCGTTTATTGTGTTAATGTGGTTAGAAAAAAGGGCTTTAAGATTTTGTTGAAGCTTATCCAGTAACAAAATGTATTGAGATGACTTGCATATCTTAATAGCAATTTTTTCATCTTGTTAATAAGGAGGAAATGTGAAGAATATTATCAAAATAGTCTGTCTGACATGCAGAAAATGTTAAACTTTATCACATTGCAACAAAAATAAACTCATTTATGGCTGCACAAAAAATGATTGTGCCCTGTGTTTGCCTGCTATAAATTTGATTTATTCCTGTGGTAATTACAGTCGCTGATTTGGTAAAAGTTGAAAACATTTATATTTTTTCCCAAGCATAACAAGACTTCTGTGTTTCCATTGCTACTGCACTGCAACACTTTGAACTTGCTTAGCAGAGATGACAAAAGGTTTTAATTAAAATACTAGCGAGATTAAAAAAATATCATTTGTCTGCATTAACTTTGTATGTTTCTCATAATTCTTTAATTCTTGTAATAAAGGGAAAATACCATGACTGAGATAAGAGGTTGTCCTCCCTCCTTCCTCCCCTCATCAGTGAAAGATTGTGTTGGAGCGCTGGGATGTTCTGCTTGATCCCGCTGCGGGCTCTGGAGAACCGCGGAGATGTTACTTCTTGGTGTGTGGACGAGCAGGAGGGGCTTAGGAGGCTTCGTTCCCCAGCAGGAACAAGATCCTAGCATGGTTAGGGCTACACTGATGTCTATCCAAGTATCCCAGCCTTTCCAGCTCCCAAGTAATTGTAAAATAACTCATTATTGAGTTTTACCCCAACTGAATATTCTGAAATTGAAGACTGTCAGTTACAAAACTGATAGGATAGCTCAAGGACCTTCAGGAATTTTTCTGCTAAATCCATGGTGAACTTGGGAGGAGGCTAAAAATAGAGATCATTGTCAGAGTTCATTAAATCTTTCCACTCTTTTTTTGCTACTTTGTAATAAATATCTCATTCTCTGAAACATGATTTAAGTAATGATGTAAATCAAGCAGAAACTTTGATGTAAATCAGTCACTTTGATCTCACTTTGTTACATTTCTCTAAGGAGAGGTTAATTAGTAGTAGTTTGGTAATTATTAGATTGTCTTGATTTGCTGCTAAGTACAGCTTTTACAGTAAGGTAACACCTTTTGTCAACATCACAAGCATATGTTCCAGTTGTCTAAGTGTACTAAGTAAGCATTCGGGTACTTTATGCTCCTATTTTTATTGGGAAAATTCGTTTAACATATATTGAGTGCCGAATATGTAGTTGTATCGATGTGAAAATTTGAATTTAGTTAAAATGCCTTAAACAATATTAAATTGTTAACTATGTTTTTCTTAAATTTGCTGGATACATGAAACAAAAGCCAACTGAGTGCATTTTGCTTTTCGAATTGGGAAGCGAGTGTTTCGAGGTTTGAAATAGTTGGGGTGCTGAGCCCGGATAGTGACTGGAGAATGGTGTTGGCCCTGGAGGATTTTGTAAACGGTGGATCTCATCCTCTTAATGTGTATTTCTAGATTGGAAAATTAAAACAAATCTTTTTGCTGTGTTGTTCTTAATTAATTTCTTACTTAGAGCAAATGAAGTCATTGAACTGAATTAACTGAATAAACTTAAACGAGGAGAAAAAGCTATTTCTACATCAGCCAGAAGGTCAGTCGGGACTGAGAGCTGGTTTGTTGCGTTACTTTTGGTTGTTTCACCTGGTGATTTGCCTCTCTTGAAGGCATTGGAAGCAAATGTAGGGTTTTTTGAACATATATTAAATTTGAATGCTTTTGATATATAAATTGATTTTAATCTTGTGCTTATTTATAAATACATGAAATATGTTGTGAAGCTTTAGAAACATAAAGCTAATTTTTATTAACTACTTTAAGACGTTCTTGAGATGTTTAAAGTAAGCATTTATTTTGCTTCTCAAGGAAAAACTTAACAATGTGAAAAGACAAATTCATCTGAGTTTCTTTTATTCAGTGTCACTTGTATAAGCACGTTACAGGATCACAATAAATTACAACTTCTTGTATTTGTGATTACAAGAAATGAGATCTCCCAACTATCTAAAGCTGGTCATGGTGGTTACTGTGACTTGGTACTGTTACTATACTTCTAATTATGTAGTGCTGATAAAGCCTTTATAATTAATGTGGACATCTGTGTTGTAGTGTTGGTTACGTTTGGTGTCACATTCAATTGTCTGTGAGTTTCAGAAGACACAAATATTTCAGTGCATGATGGTATAAAGGTGGAATGTTAGAGCAAAATGGATACGCAGTGCATTTATTGTACTATTATCAATATATTCCATTTTTTAGTGCTTATTCACATATATAAAACTGAAATAGAGGCAGCTCTGAGAGACGATTTTGGCTTATTTTACTAAGCAAAAAATAGAGTGTATTGTAAATAACTTTTATAAGTGCTCTTTATTTTTAATACTTTCTATTATAGCAGATTGCTTGCTGGGATTATAATTCTGGTATGGGAGTAGGGAAAGCTGTTTGTTTAAAAATATGCGTGCCTAGATTTTCTGAGTATACCTCTCCATGTTTAATATGTATCTATAAGAGATGCTCTGTACTAGGGGATGTATGATATAGTGTGTTCCTCTATTTCCACATCAGGTACCTGTATATTTTATTTTTAAGCTGCAGCTCACCTTCAGTCAGTTGGCAAGCACTGGATATTCCAGTCGGAATGCCGATTGCAATTCCAGCTCTTCTTTGGGACAGAAGCGTTGTTGCTGCTGAAAGTAAAAGCTTTTAGGTTCATGCAGATTGATGCCATTTTATTTCTAGTTTTCCCTTACCCTTTTAAAGGAGGGGGAAAGAAAAAAAGTAGTATGTTGTGTAGAGGTGTTAAGAAAACTTGATTTTACTTAGGATGAGGGTTTGGTGGTGGTAGTTGTTTTCCAGTTTGGGTGTTGCTGCTAATTCTGCAGTGTTAATGGATTCGTGTGGGTCTTTGGGCTTTGTGTCAAAAGCCGTGTAGAGACAGATAAACATGGGCTCTTCAGTGCAACGGAGGACACATTTCAGGCTATACTAATGTGAACTTGATCTCATAGTTCCTCTAAAATTTTCCTTCATGCTGTTTATTGCTTTCCTTGGATTTATGCTGTAGCAAGATGTTAATGCTAACTACTTTAAGATTATTCTGTTGTGATAGTATGATGCAACAAACTGCAATGAATTAAAAAGAAACAAACCTTTCCATTGTATATTTTTGCATTAATTTTGTAACATCTGTTTCTTTTAACATAAGTGTTTTTTCCATTACAGTCAGATTTTACTGTCCTGTGGAATAAGCTGTTGGGCAACCAGCGGAGGCCGAGAGCCACTAATCTCTAAAGAACAACCGTCCTCCTGACTTCATGCTGTCTATCGTACCAATGGCCCTCTTGCAAGTTTGTGTAGTAGTGTAGTTTGGATGTTTTATCATCTCAGATTCACTTCTGTACCCCTGTGCTAGAGGTGTTCTGCTCTTTTGATGTTAACAAGATACCAGTGTGGTCCTCTCTTGTTCTAGAAAACTTCAAAGTCATCTAGAGTCCTTTAAAGTCAGTTCTGTACAAGAGTCTGCTTGATGTGGAGTTAAAATCTTGCAAAAGAGGAGGTGGGGAACCACTGGGCAGTGCTTGGAGAGTGCTCCTTTCTAGCTCATCCCGGACAAAGCAACAATAACTATGTTCTGCTCCTTTTCTCTTTTCCAAGATAGTTGGTACCAGCACAAGTTTACATGGTTTACACGACATGGAGAGTTGAGATTTTGAGATCTTGTGTACAGAATTAAATATTTCTTCTGGTTTACCCTTGGCAGACTCCAAGGCTGGGGTGGCTGTTGATGGAATGGGTGCTTTGGATGAGAGCTGTCGCTCAAGCATCCGGTTTAGTGCCAAACATTCTACGTGTGAGAGAAGACACAGTAGGCTGATGTGTAGTAGTTAGTTTCTTCTTAAAAAGAATAACTCTAATGCTAATTCCTAATAATTAGCCACTCTTAATTCCTGAAACATGTGTCTTTATCCCTTTGATTACTCAGTAGCTGATGGTAATTTGTATGCCTGTCATTCTTGTCTCCTCGTTCCTTAAACCTCTGATAAGTTCTTGGAGACTCCATTCACGTTACACATTTGTTTAAAAGCTCAATACTCTTTGGGGGGGGAGAGGAGATGCTGTGTGGCAGCCTGCCTCAGAAAGCTGGTTCCTGCTTTTGCTCCTGATTATTTTAGCACTGTGGTGAAGAGGGTAAGTGGATGAGTCTTTGAGGGGGGAGTGGGAGAAGGTGGGAAGGGAGATTTCTAGTGAAAATGAGTCTCTTCCAGGTAAATTGTTCATCTTGTTCCGAGGTGGAGCCTTGTTTTGCTTTGCATCCTCTTTTGAGAGAACAGCCGAGGAGAAGTATGGAGTCATATATGTAGAGTAGCTTAGTAAAAGCATCTAGGCAACTAGAAGGTGAATGTGGCCTACGTGTGCTTGACTGCTGAAGTCCAGTCTGGTCTCTTCCGCAAAGTTTGACAGAGACTATTGCTGTTTAGTCACTGAGAACATTGCTGTAGTGCTGTGTGTACAGGAATAACACAAGAGCGGTGAGAAAATACATTGATATTGCATCAGCTGCATGAAGAGCTTCAGCCACATCTTGTTTTATCAAGCTCGTGCCTGTATTGGCCTGCCAGTCTGGCTGGGTCAGTACCACTGAAATAGAGAAAAGCCTTTCATCTGGTACATCTCTGAACAAGATGACGTAGCTGCTACCCCTCAGTGCTCAGCAAGAACTGCGGGCTGCGTGTCGACGTGCATTTCTGCCCCCGCAATGCAGATTTGCAATTGTTCCTGCTCCTTTGACAGTGTTGGGAATGGGGGTGAGATGTTCAGCTGTGCTTGGATAAAATGGTAGCATGTTAGTTGGCCATAACTGAAAAAAAGTTAGTCCCCCTCCCTCCAGCGCTGTAGACAAGATAACAGTCTCTGACTTCAGCACTGTTTTAGATGATCGATACAGAAGTACTGCAGGAGTTACCTTTTTATAGTAAAAGTTTAGCAAGTAAAACACTGGCAGGGACCTTATGAGGATCAGAAGTAAAATTCCTGGTCAAACCTTGAGTTTCCCAAGGCAAAGTATTGTGCCTACTGAATATCCCAGCTGGGTGCAAGGAGACAGTTACAAGCGTGTTCACTTTGCAGCTCTGGCTGCTGCTGAACTTGTATGAGAAGCTTTGATACACTTGACCTCATAGGCATTTGGGGCATGACTTTTTCCTCCTGACGTAGGATCTTCAAAGAAAATAAAGCATATAAACAGTGTTCCTAGATTTCTTACAAGTGGGAATAGTGGAGGTATCATTTTTTCTTGGAAATTCTTGTAACTTGTTCATCAAAATAAGTCATACTTGGTGTTGCAGGTAAGAGAGATTGTTCAGAATTGCAGTGTCTTAGGAAATGTTTTGACTTCTGGTGAGAGGTTCGTTTGCTTTATGCCCAGAACTCATTTTTCTGTGTTTAAATTGCGCCTGAGTACCTACTGCCAAAATTAACAGATAATCTTTTACCAAACACTATCAAAAAAACAGGTGTTTATCAGCTCCTTTCCTTTTTTTTTTTTTTTTTTCCCAGAAGAAAGCTGTGGAAGATTAGTCAAAGATGTGTTAATTTTAGTAGTCTTGTTTTGGCTAAAAAAAGTCTTGGGTGTTGGTGGTCTTTTGGATGATGGCGAGTGCTCATCTGCCTTCCATCTCAACAGGATCTGCAGCTGGAAAGGTCACCAGCGCATCAGGATGCAGATACTTAGTGCATCTCTCTGGTTATACTGGCTCTAAAGCACTTAAGCCAACCACGAAATGACAACTCCTCCAGCTCCAGAAATACTCATATGACTCAGTGTGGTAAAGGGCCTTGCAAATATTTGCCCAGCAGTGCCAAAAGAAAGGACATGTTGTTTCTGCCGTGGCGTTGTATGCTTTCTAACTTCCTTAGTATGCAGGGATGCTGTGTTAGATGGCTTTTGTTGACATTCTTGCTGCAGTAGGTGGGAGTGGGGTTTCTTCTCGGCCACATGCCTGAGATTTTTTGAGTGCAGGCCTTTTGAGCACTTCTGAAGCATGTGGGATTGCTCTGTACAATCGTGGCTTGGTTCTCCATGGTCTAACTAGCCCTTCATTTGAATCATGCATGTTGTTGTCTTTTGTATTTTGTAGACGTTGAAGTCTGAAGCGATAGCTGAGAGCTCCCTTGTGACCCAGAATTGCATTGTTCCATAGAGATAAACTGGCACTTGAAATCATAAAAGGTGGATTTTTTTTTTTTAATTGTTCTGTCCTTCTGCCCAGCTCAGTTTTACACTTTGGAGAAGCCATGATATTCTTTATATATTCAGAGTTCTTGAATAAATTAGTGTACAATTCGGAAAACAAACTCACTTTGTACTTTGATATCAAAGCAAAAGAGGCCTCAACACTCACTCTCTCTGCATAGCTGAGACCAGTGTAGCTCAGACATGTGCAAATCAAATGTTTCTTCGTTTTCTTAAATGAGGTTTCTCACTGATTTGCAGAATATCAGCTTGGGTCGTTATTATACAATATACAATTTCTGCAAGCCAGATATTCACCAAAGGTAACATTAGATACTGAGCAAATAATTGTTTCCTGTCACACTGCATTAGTAACTGGGAAGAAAGTGTTTCCTAATTTGTATTTGTGCAGAACTAAATATAGCTCCAGAGAAGCTTCACTTCAGCTTCAGCCATTCAAGTCCCTGGGAAATTCAGCACCATGTTTGTTAGTTACTGGGAAAATGACTGTAGACGTTCCTGCGTGCTTCTTGTCCTCCTCCCACATGTGATTTTTACAGTCTTAGGAACTTGAATGCGAGGTTAACCAAACTCTCAGAAAATCGTGATAGTGCTGAATTATTGCTGTCTGCAGGGACTATTGCAGAGATTTTTTTTTTTTTTTTTCTAGTAGGAGTTTTAAGATAGCAAGCCCTGGCTGGAACTCTCCTGTTCCATATTTAGCACGGACAAGGTTAAATTGTCCTATAGTTGCATTTTCTGCAAAGAACTGCTCTGATTTTTCACCTTAAATCTGTTATTTATTGCTTGTACTACTCTTTAGTTGTTCTGTAGAGCTGATGACATGATGCATAAAGTCTTAAAAGAAAAAACAAAAACAAAAACAAAAAAACCAACCAACTGTTAAGTGTCCAGATTGGACTGTACCAGAGAAATTGTGCTGTGTATCTGGTAAGAAAAATCTGATGTTGTAGGAAGATGTGTTGAATAGATGGTGTCTCCCCTCTGGGAAGTGTACAAGCTGATGTCTGTGCCTTGGTGTCAAGTCTGTCAGCTGTGGGATAACGACCTGTGTGCTGCATCTGCAGTGAAAAGGCAGCGCCGCTCCCTGAGACGATGGAAATGCCAAATGCTGGGGTTTGGAGTTTGGATCTTTCAGCTGGCATGTGTGAGGAGGATGCTTCAGGTTCATCTCTTCCAGTGGGGCTAAGTGTGAGCCTGAGCTCAAGGAATTAATTCCATTCCTTTTTTCTTTTTGTTTGTGTTTTAATTCACCAAGCTCATCCTCCCTAGTTGCCTCTGCTTGGCAGCGAGCAGGATGGGTGTGTTTCAGAGGTCTGAGGGATCTTACACACAGGGTTCGTAGGGAGGCCCAGGCAGTACGCAGTCATCTGTGTCACTTCTTCAGCCTTAAGTGTGGTACCAGCTCCTGCGTTTTGTCAGTGCTCTGTCCAATTTCATCAATGCTCTGCCCAACTTTCTCGCAGCACGGGTGATGCATATAATAGGAGGAGGAGGGAATATGTTTGCTGTTGCCAGTGGGGAGGAGGACTCCTGTGTACCTGGCGTTGGCTGTCTGCCTATGCCTGTATCTCTTACCTTCAGAGAGATCTTTTGAGGAAGTGATCTGAAGAAATCCGAAGAAAATTGCTTAGGTTTGTAACAGCTTTCCTCTTGGCAGACAGAGATTTACGTATACTGTAGGATGTAACAGGCAATTCCTTGCGCCTCGACTCTGTCTAAAGCATGAGCGATGGCTGGAAATGTGAGTAATTGCATTAGAAGCTTTCTTCCCTCCAGTGGAGAGAGTGTTTGAGCTTGAACTCTTCCCCTCGTAGAGATCTTTGAAGTTTGGATCTTTAAAACCGTTCTCCACTCTAAAGACCTACCAGTACAGTTGTCATCCTTCCCATCTGAGACGGGCTGGACCAGGCTCCCTTCAGAGGCCATTAAAGCTGCTTGTTTCATCCTCCAGAGAGGTCTGCAGAGAAAGACATAAGTAAGTAATTATTCCCTGCCTCTCCTCCCAGTAGCTGAGTGAGCTGTGGAAGTTGAAACATCATTAAATCTCCAAGCAGCGCAGAGGGGCTGCAAGCCTCCACAGCCGGGGAGCCTCATGGCATGCAATGGAGGGGAGGGCTGAGTAACAGGTGGTATTTAGAAGCTAATTAATATTTGTGAATAACAATGTGCTATTGGTAAGAAAACAAATCAGTCTGCCTGTGAACATTTATGATGAAGACTTTCAACACTGCTTGGATCGCGCAGTCCTTTCCCAGCTGCCATGTCTCCTCTTGTGTCACAACATTTCACGCTGGGGTGAAAACCTTCTGTGCTGCATGGAGCCGTGCGGCGGGGCGGCCGCCAGCGAGCAGTGCCTCCGAGTACGCGTTTTGAGAAGAACATTCCCCCCAGTTCAGTATCAGTGGGCCACTAGGTCCCAAACATTTAAAGTATTCTTTGCTGGTGGAGTAAGCCATGCAATTTAGCTTGAGATTTCATCCCATTAAGAGCCAAGCCATGCACAGAGATAATGCTACGTTTGAAGAGAAAGCAGGTGTTAAAGGTTGTTCTCCCTCTTAATGTTGTGTGCGGGTGTTTTACAGTAGATCAAACTTGCCTAATGTAATCTTCATAATGCTTTCATTTAAAAAGCTCCCTGTGGTTTGTATTTGTGGAACTGAAAGAGCAGAATCTACTTTGTAGCTTGGTGGGGCGGGGTGTTCGATTGAACATATGTTCACTCTGTCATTTGGGAAAGATAATAGGTTTTTAACCTCTGTCAGTGTTAGACTGAGGTATTTATGGAGCTCTATTAAAGCTGTGCCTAGGCAACTAACCTTGCAATACAGGTTTTTCACAATTTGCCATTTTCTTGTGATAAGTTGCTGCTTTTCTTGGCCTCTCGCAGTGCCTCTTGCTGTGTCAGCCGGCATGGGAGCTTACCGAGACGCGAGGAATGCCTGGCTGCTGCCCATGCTGCATGAAGTGCTGGTGGCTGCTGGTGTTGTCTGTTCAGTAAATGCTGTCACCTAGATTAAAAAAAAAAAAAAACAGCCTTGAAGAGTTTCAGAAAACGTTCTTCTGGACTCGACATGTGGAAGCTGGCAAAACCTGTGGCAGCAGCGCTCGCGGTTGGGTCACAGAGGTGTGCGGGCGCGACTGCCAGCGCCAAGCGCTTGGCACAGGGCGCTGCCGGGGCGCGAGTGGCGTTGCCCGGGCTGGGCTCTGGCCACCACCACTGCTGTCACTGGTCTTGAGAGTAACCTGGAGAAGAGGGGAGGCTGGGTGTGTTTGGGGAGCTTGTTTTAAAGGGGGAAGGTGTAATTTAGTGTGTGCCAAATTCCTATTGGTATGGTGTCTCTCGTGAACGTAAATTAGCACGATGGAGACCGCAGTGTGCCTCACAGAGGAGATTATCTCCAGTGAACTGCCATTACCACTTCCGTCACTGCTGATTAAATTTTTCTGTTAATGTTTAATCCTCTATAGCAAATGCCGAATGTTTATATGCCCTCTCTCTGTCTAAGCAGAACATCTGTTTTATAAAGTTGGCTACGACATCCAAAACTGAATTAGTGTACAATTTTAAACGTGTGTGTCAGACAAACAGATGGAAAGAAATTCGGAGCATAAGCCATCGCTTCAGTGTGCACAGGTCCTGTTGTGGCAGGGGTTTCCAGGAGTCTTAAATTACATATGAAACAGTGCTACGTATAACAGAGTATTTTCTAACCTCATCTTAAAATTCTTTGCTCTCTGTCTCAATGTTTCCAGTATAGAAGAGATGGTGGGGTTTGTTTTCTTTTTGGTGGCAAGTTTCCCCTTCGTTTCCTAGCGATAGTGCTGCCGTGGTGGAGCTGAGCATGGTTGACTTGAATGCCACTACTGTGCAAATGCAAAACCTACTGAGGCTTTTGGGAGAGATGAGTTTTTAGTGAAATACATGCATGTGTACCATGGATGACTGCAGCTATGCGTGTTAGAACTATAGGAAATTCCATAGGGTTTCCAAAGAATAAATTGAAAAGAAATGCATAAAAAGCGATATAACTATTAGCAGCAGAGACTGGTATGTTTAAGGGAGGATATTAATTTAAATTGTTGGCTTACACAAATTTCAAGCATTTTTATGCATTTAATAAAGGTTGGCATTTAAATAGCTGAAGTATCCTTCTCTGTATACAACGTGTCCTGGGATTTAACAAACCACTTACTGCTGGATGGATTCCACTCAGATGTGATTGCCATTCTCGCAACAAAGACAAGCTGATGAAGAGAGTGAAAAGAGCCTGCACCGAATGGTCATTGTGTTTGTCGTGAACGAAGGGAGAAACCAGATGTGTATAATCTGTCCTCTGTTTGTTTAGTACGTTAGTCTTGGGGTCATGGGCATCAAGGTGGATGTGTGTGTGTGCCTGAAAGAGGGCTTTCCTCAAATCCCAGGGAGCCTGGCAGGAGGTGCCAGGGTGCTTCTCTAAAATTCTGACCTGAGGGATGGAGACTGACAGTGTGGGACAGCTGAAGGTGGGAGTGTGTGACCTGACGCTGATCAAGAGATGCTGGGGTAGAAAATGAGGGCCCTGTTTGAGAGGGGAAAAAAAACTTAGGACATGTTGTAGACAAGGGAGCTTTCAGGGGTGGAAGAAAGAGGGACAACATGGTCAAAGTTATGAAAAGCATATTGAGGAGCATTTTGTGTAGATACTGGCAGGGTAGGACCTCAGTGTTTAAAACAGGGACATGCTCTGAATGACTGCAGCAAACGCTGCCAACGTGCGCCAGAAGTAAATATAGTAGAGTAAGCACTGCTACAGAGTCATTGAAGTCAACGCTGCATAACATTAAATTGCATAATATATTTCTTTGTCAAGGTTATTAGAGCACAGTTTTAAATGGATCCCAGTCCTTGGAAAGGTGACTGTATTCTGGTTCCGTGGGCTGCGGTTTCCAATACGTCCCGTCTGATCTGGCGGCAGACTGCCAGCAGAAGGGGTGTGCTTACCGTTCCCCTCATACCTACCCCAGCGTTGTCCAACCGGCTCACGAGCTGCTTCCGCTCACTGTACCAGGATGAAAGGCACTGCTCTCTCTCCACAGAAATGAAAAAAAGCAAAGGAGTTTTTGTTGTTCCGGTCAGCTCAGGTTGTGAGGGGCTGAGGGAGGGTCTCCAAGCAATGGGTGGGTGAGAGGGTGGGTGGAGGTGTCTGTAAGTGTGTCGGGCAGTGGACAGACAGGCCGTCTTGGCCCCATGTCCCATCTCAGAGCTGGAGCAAACCAGGGGCATTCCTCCCCTCTCCCACCCAGGATGCGGTCGGCGCATGATGCAGCAACCATCAGAGACCCGAATTTCAGGGCACTGTCACTCTCTGAAAGAGCGCTGAAAATGTTTACGAAATGAGTACTTTGTAAATGATAAAGACTAAATAAAGCATTCTATGCATTTGCATAATTTTGAATCACTTATCCTTCTAAGGGCTGTTGTAGCCATTTGGCTCCCGTTAAGGAACGCTTAGCAGTGTAATTGAGCTTGAGCCGTTGGCTGCCGAACCGAGTTGACGCTCAAGAGAGAAGGTGTGTTTTTGGGAGACCGTGTGTGTTCCCTGTAAGGTCCCAGGTGCTGCGGAGCAGTGCCCCAAGGGCTCAGAGTGCTGCTGATGGGAGACATGGTCAGGGCCATGAAGGGTCAGGGTGTCTATGAGAAAGAGATTGAGACCCAGAGCAGTGGAAGTGGGACATATCTCCATGCTGACAGCACTCAGGTCATGACCTTAGGAAGCGCTGGTAGCTCTGCTCTGGGTAGGATGGAGGGGGTTACCAGCTGGAAATGCTGGAGAAACCCATCTCCCTTTTGCGTAGTCACAAGGTGACGGTGAGCTGCAAGGATGGTGCTGGGCAGAAGGCGGTGAAGAGTGGTAACAGGAGGTGGGTAATCTCAAGGATCAGGAGTCTTCTGAGAGCAAACTCCAAGAACTTGCTTGGTTTGGGCGGTAAAATGAGCTCTGACAGGGAGGTGGTGTAATTCATTTTTATCGCCAGGGAAATAAACTTCAGGGATGGGAAAACGCTGTTTAAGCTACTGGATCAATGTTGGCATGAAAACAAATGGATAAAAGCTGTTCAGGAATAAATGTTAGGCTGAAAATTAGAAGTTTTTTAGCTATTGGAGGAATTCACCTCTGGAGTAGGTAGAATCGTAGAACAGTTTGGGTTGGAAGGGAGCTTTAAAGGTCACCTTGTCCAAGTGCTCTGCAAGGAGCAGGGACAGCAGGTATTGGGTACGGAGGCTGAGGATGGGTGTTGTAAATATGTTGGGGTCTGCTGGGGCCAGGGTCCTTCAACGCAGTGATTGTAACGGAGAGCCTGAGCTAGTGGTCCGTAAAGGAAACATCTTTCATGTCTGCATCTGTACGTGGTGGTGGATTGTCACAACCACGTCGTGTCCAAGTAGGAAGGGGGAAACTGTCCCTTCCTGTCGTGGTTTTAAGAGTGTCCGGATGGAATGTGCTGAACCTAACGGCTTCTTCCCCAGGATGGAGAATTCGTGTCGTTAAATGAAGTTTTAACCTTTGCCTTACACGTAATCTCTGAATGTCTCTGCTGTTATGGGCATTTATGACACTTATTTTTGTGCTTGTTTTTTTTCTAGGTATTTTTATGGCCTCTGTCACAGTGGTGTCTCAGTGTCTCCCAGGCATTTATGGATTTATTCTGAGAACGTTCCTGTGAGGTAAGGTTAATGTTATCACCTACACTTTACAGACTGGGAACTGAGGCACAGGGAGGTAAAGGTTGCAGGAGGAGTCTGTAGCATAGCCAGCAGTCAAACGCTCATTGCCAGCCACTTCTTTATTGTCCTGATCCCTAAACCCAGCTACCTGTCTTTGGCTCTTTTCTTTTTTTTTTTTTATTTT
>WHYT01000211.1:15610-83072 GCA_009806455.1 Tetrax tetrax
CCCCCCCCCCCCCCCCCCCCCCAATCTGAGTTTTAGTAGAAACAATCTTCAAGGGGCTGAGAGGACTTATGGAAAATATGATTAGGGTTACTGATGTCCTTTTTTTAACATTGTTACTTATGAGTTGAAATTCCTTTCTAAAGATATCAGCAGATCTGTTTATGTTAAATTATTAACATGTTTAGACTTTCAACAGATAAGCTGTCATGCTTTTTTGAGTCAGTAACTCCTTTATCCTACCTGTCTGGGCTTGTGGTTGTTGAATTCTTACCCTGCCTAAGCTGATGCCTTCCCAATCACCTAAAGCAATGCCAAGAATTTCATCATCCATGCAAAGATGTGATTCATGTCAAGACAGGTGTAAAGTTTCTCAAGCACATTTATATATAATTACTGTTTAACTTTATTTTTCAAAGGTCTTTCCAAGCCAGCTAAAATGTTCAGCTTTGAGCTCCCAGATCCTCCCAGAAATTGGATTTCAGTGCCTGATTAGTGATGCTGATCCCTTTCAAAAGTATTGCAAAGTTCCTGACACGTGTGCCCACTGAATTACAATTTACATTATGAAATCAAATATAATTAATAGCAGTTTGAAAAATGACTTTTTTCCTCCTTTAGGTAAGGAATTTTTAAGATAGGTCTCCCTTGAGCCCTTCTTTCCCTTCAAGTTGGTATTTAAAATGTGACTTTTACTGCTTAAGGAATTTTCTTAGAGCTATGGCAACGTTACAAATAATGAAGACACCAGCAGGCTCTCACAATTAAATATTTTTATTGTATATTAAAATAAGCAACATTATTAAGATGATAGCATTGCAAAGAAGTATTTAATGCCATCTTTCCAATTTCACAATCTGAAAAATACACACATTGAATTATACTTATAGTCTATTAAGGTATGTTACATGTCTTTGTGTCCCCATGAATGAAGCCCTAATGACTCATGAACTGTCTCAAAGTGTACTAAATAAGATTAAAGAGCTGGCTAGTGACCTTAACAGTCAATTAGGCTACGCATTACTCAGCCCAGTATTTGTGGAGTGCAGAAGGGAAGCAAAAACTCATTAGCTAAGATGCTGATGCTTGAAACAAACAAGATTTCTCTAAACCCAGGAACTAGTCTTGTTGTGGAGATCGAAGCACTTACAGTAGGTACGTCTTTGTGTATGTGTGTTTGAAGGTACTGTGGCATGGTCCTGGGGAGTGGAGAAAAGCCTGCTAGTGAGCTTTTGGGTTCAAAGCCTTTTGGAATAGTTCCTGCCAGGCATAGATGGCTTTGGGTTGGGCACTGGCAGGTGCTGTAGGAGTTGGTGTTCAGGTGGTGGGATGTGTTGTCTCAGGGGTTACCCTGGGGCTGGTTTCAGAAACCTTGTGTTTCACATAAACAGCAGGGCAAGGAAGAACATCTTGGCATGCTTGGTTTTCCTCAAAGGTGAGCCCAGGGTTGGCAGGGTTACACTTGGACAGGTGCAGAAGCATGAGCAGAAAGGCTCTGGGCCACTGTGCCAACCAAAGAGTGGAATTTGAAGACTCTGTCCTCCTCTCCCACAGCTCAGGAGAGGGGAGATTGAGGGGGTGCCGAGTACTCAGAGGTACAGTCGGGTCAGATCCCCTTTTCCCTGCCAGCTCTCCACCCCTTGCACACTCACCTGGCCTGTGGAGTTGTCAGCACAAAACCAGGCTGGTGCAGGCAGCAGCTCTGAGATGCAAACCCAGGCAGTACCTGAATTGCAGGAGACTCTGTCATCTTTTGGAGTCTTATTCCTTAACTCATTATTTGCATATGATTTTACACTGTGTTCGAAAGCATCTTAGGGCAGTCCTAGGCTGGAGATGTCAGCCTCCTGGGAGGATGCTACATGGTGACGAAACTGAAGGAAGAGCAGGGACAGCATTCCACAGGAGCTCAGCCAGCGCCATGGTTGTGCTGCTCCTCAGCAAAGCAGGAGTCCTTGAGGAAATCTCAGTTTTATAGCACTTCTTTTCTGCTGTGTGCATTTACCTGTATTTTCAGCTGACCCCGAGAAGCTCTTCAGTCATTCTTAATGTAAACTCAGGTTTGGGGAAATAAAAGATGACAGACTCGGTCCATACCAAATGTGGCTGAAAGTACAATTTGAGTGGCATGCAGTAACATCTTTTAAAGTAAATCTTTTTTTCCAAATAAATTGGGCAGAATCTCCCTGATCTAGGTCATATTTTATCTGTAGGGTTTTCTTTTAAAATAATTTCCTTAAGTCCATCTGATTTGAGGAGAGGCAGGGGAACCTTAAAAGAAAAAAGTGTAATTTGTGCTGTTCAGGTGAATGAGAGAGGAAAGAAAAGGAAGCTTTTTCAGTTGTGTCAGGCTGAATCTAAAGCATCAGGGAATGATGTTACAGGAGAACCCCCGAAGAGGAACTGTAACCTAGATTAGCAGAATACAGATTAAGTTTCCAGGAGTTTGAAGACTGCAGTGCATCCTGAAGCAGTCTTTTGACATTCATTTGAACTAAAATTGTTGTGTGTTTGCTCTTTCAGGGATGTACAAAAATACCTAAAGTTTCCATTTGAATGTTACAGTCCTGAATTCAATAAATTTATTAAAGCGAAGACTGCTTGAAGAGATTAAAAAACCAAACTCGGTATTTTCCATTTGAACTGGCCATTGCTAGGGAAATGTTAGGTTACATGTTGTTATGGTTTGGGGGATTTTTATATATGCAGTGTTACCGCTGAAAGCTGGAGACTGGAATTGCAGTTAAAACTGAGACTTCTACACAGTTAGTTCTCTTCATTCTGACTTTAATGTGTAAAACAGTTGACATCAGGTCTCGTTATCCTCTTCTAGTTCTTTAAATCTTCTAATTTTAAAATTAATTTGCATTTTGGAAAATGTGTTGTGATACCATATTCTAATTTAAGGGGTTTTCTATAATACAGGTTATGTATTTCTACAGAACGTTGGCACAAAGCTTATGTGATTCCAAGTGATTTGCTTGCGTGGTAATGCCACGTTGGCCGGAACATATTAATGCGAAGTGATGAGTTACCCGTTACTTTTCACTGTAATATGGCGAGCAGAATTTTCTGGCTGTATTTAAATGACAGCCTCAAAAGGGTATTGACTGGATTCATTGGCGTAGCTCATCATTCTTTATGTATGGCTCTATAGGTTTGTTTGGGCTGAAGAGTCTTTACAGGTCTTTTTATCTCACAAATGAGTGGAGACCTTTATTATATTGGTGCCCGAAGGGCATGACTGCTGGCCATTGGCCTGGTTTCACATGGTGCGTGGTGGAGAACGCGTGTGGAGAGGGAAGGGTGGGGTTTAAAGCTCTGGATTCGGACTAGTAAAATTCATCTCTGCTTTGAAGGTGTATGCTTTAGCTGTCTACAGGGATATATGTTTTCAAAAGTGTATTTATGAAAAACAGCATCAGCAGAAGCCGGAGATGTTACAAGGTTTAACCATATTTGCAAAATTGAACATGAGCTCTAGCCCTCCAGTCTTTTTCATTTCCGTTTCTATTATGCAATCAGCATATTGGTAGGTGGCTTTTGTTTTGTCACTTTACCTGTTTAATTAATTTAGCTCTCTAGGGGTTATGCAATAAAGGTAAAATCACCATAACTGGCAGCGCAACTCTGTCATCCCACAAAGTCAGCACTTGCTCGTGCTCTGGTGCAATGGGTTTGAATGGCTGCCACGCTGCGTGTGTGTTTTCTAAATGCAAGACAAGCGCTGAACTCATTAAAAATACACACTGCATAAGTTAATGTGCATAAGGAGTTTTGGTACTGAGATCGCCTTTGAGGATACTTTTAACTCTAATTAACTTGGTTTCGTTCTGTCTGCTATCGGCACCGGCTTGGCTGAAACCAGCCAGTATTGGTTAGGCTCCTGGTTTGAAGTACAACCCAATGGGATGGTGGATTAAAAACCACGCGGTTGTCACTGTGCCGGGATTCCCGGTGGCTGTGCCGGCTGTGCCGGCTCCCGCGCCTGCCTTCTGTGGGAATACCGGGGTTGTGCTGGGCTGTGCTGTTCTGGGGGCAGAGCATCGCACCAAGTGGATGCATATCCTGTCATCCTCTCAGGCAAAACTCTGGATTTCTAAAGAGGCTTGAAATAATGAGTTTTGCTGAGCTGTGACTGAACAGTTGCGTGATACCAAACTCCTCTGACTAAAACAGAGGGAATTTTTCCACTAATAGAACAAGGAACAGCAGCAGAGACTATCACTATTTTAGTGGTCTGGCTTTTCTCTTTGTTCATGCCTTCTTTCTGTTCGTCATTAGCTCAAGGATAACTTCCAAGGATTCTGCTAATTATGATCTGGATTTTAGGAGGGGCAGGCAGCCTTTCTTACTGATGGTTCCATTTCTGTCAAGAACAAATACAAGTACATGTGGGCTGGAAATCTTGGGTGGGTTTTTTTCGCCTGGTAGTATTGGAAATCAAACTTTGTTATTATGTCCAGTAAAACTGGTTTCAGTGAAAGGTGATTATAGTATTTTGTGAGAGAAGATTTTCACTGTGTCACTCTGGAAGAAAATACTCACAGATCCATATTCAAGAGCAGACTGCTGTGTTTTGTGTAACTGGAAGAATGTATGGATTTGTTGCATTTTCATCACAGCTAGCAAAAGAAAATGATATTTTTTTTTCCCTCTTCTTTTTGACTAGTACTAGGATTTTAGTCTTGCAAAAGGATTTTCTAGGTAGAAACATCAGGTAAAATGGATTCTGGATTTAAACACTGGCATGGGGAGGTGGGGGGAGGTACCACCACCCAGCAGTTTTTGAGTGTTCATCATTTCCTGAAAATTGGACCTTTTAAAGTATTTCAGGTTGGGTACACTAGAAATTGAGGCATTCAGATCACTAACTGCTTTTGAGAATGACAGCCAGAATCTCCATTAACGTTGCATCTTCTGCCTAGGGGATCACAGAGCAGAGACTGATGTGTCTTTGAGGATGGAAATGGAGCAGTTTAAGAAGTTACTGTGCTTCATCTGAGATGTGGTAGCAGCACACTAACGTGTCTTGTTCATTTTTTTTGCCGAAAAACAAAATAGAAATCACAGAGGATGATCTAAGGCTGTCTGCTTTGCTTTGCATAGAAGCAGATTAGCTATGCTCCTGTAATAAGTTGCCATGTCTCAGCTATGAGAATGGTAATTTCCAGTTGATGAAAGGTAAATTATATCTAGAACAAGCGGGTGCATTAAAATCATAATGCACTTCAAGATGCCTGTCTGTGTTCACAGAGGAGTGGGACCTGCTGTGCTGGTCTGGGCCAGTGGTCAGTCTAATTTGGTACCCTGCCCCTGGCAACGATCAGTGCTGGATAACGAGGTAATGGTACAGGAAATCACGCATTTGGATATCAAGTACTTTATCTGCCAGGGAAGTTCTGGCTTTTTTAACGTATCAAATCAAACTAGACTGGTTTAGTCACTGGAAGAGTCCCTTATAAAATGCAATTAAAATTCCCTTTAAATCCTTCTCTGCAGACAAGGAGTTTATTGACATTTCTTAATGTTTTCCATTTAGATATCTCAACTGAGGGTTGGTGTGAGGCATATACAGTCTTTAATCTGGCTCGATTGGGTTGGTTTTGTTTTTGTTGTTTTCTTTTTTTAAAATGTCCTTCTGCACCTCCAAAAAGCCAGAGGAGGCTTTCACGGTAGGTGGATAGTCTGAAGGTTTTTTGCTAACATTACAGCTGAAAGATAAAATACTAAATGGGTTTCATGTAGTTATTGTATTGCTTGAGTGTGTCTTCACATTAATTAAAATTAATTTAAACAAGTTGATAGGAGTAAAGTGCAGAGTAGGAAAAGGATAGATCAGAAAAAGCAGATAAGATAGGTATATTCAAATAGTCAGCCTGATGAAATTTGCCCTAGGGTACACCAGCAACTAGCCAAGCAACCTTTGAACCATTTACAATTATCTTTTAGAAACTGTGAAGAGCAAGAGAGGTCCTGGAGGACTGAAAAGGGCGAATGCAGTACCTGCCTTTGAAAAAGGGAGGTCCGGGGAATTACAGACTAGTTAGTCTAACCACAATGCTTAGAGAATTGGAACAAAATTTTTAATCAGTTTCTAGGAAGCTTGAGGATAAGAAGATGATAAGGACTGGAGGGAACAGTACCGGTGACGTTACCGTGACTTCAGTAACTTTTGACATAACCTCTTGTAGCATATCTGTGGAATAGGGAAATAATGTCTTTAATTATACGGTAAACAAAAAACTGTTTGAAGACCATGTTTAAGAAATAGTTACCTATAACTTGCTGTGAAAATCAGGGGAAGAACGGGAGTGGCACGAGGAATCGCATGAATACACCCCTGTTTGTCTTGGGCTGAGCTTTATTTGCTGTTCTCTTCACTGATATGGACAAGGGAATCCTTACTAAACCTGTGAGTAAGCCCAGACTGAGAGGGACTCAAACATTGTGAAGCGTAGTTCAGAATTAAATGGATACAGCAGATCAAACCATGTTTGGAAATCTGCAGTGTGTAATTTGTGAGCAGAAATGAGGAAATACAAAATGCAGAGGACGTGGCTAGGCCGCAGCGCCGTGGAAGAGCGCATTGGGGCATGGGCTGGATCACCGCCTGTGCACAAGCTCACAGGTGTAGAGAGGACAGTCTCTGTCAGGAGTGTATTAAGAGGACTGTAGTTAAAGGTAATGGTTCTGCTGAGGTCAGTTCTGCTCAGGCCCTAGCTGTGGAGCTGTGTCCAGCTGCAAAGATGGTACATCAAGGGAGTGGGAGTTGGCCGAGGGCCCCCCCGGGCGTGGCTGGGCTCTGGAGGACAGATGAGATGTGCAGGTGGCTGGAGCTGGTTCCAGTCAGCTTGTGGATGAGGAGACCTAGTGATTGGTTGCTGTCTCGACCAAGGGATGGGCAAGAGGTCCTCCCAGTTTATGGCAAAGCAGTAACTTGGATCCCACCAGCAATCACAAGTATGAGAAAGACATCAACAGGTCGAGAAAAATGCAAAAAACTGGAGTGAATTGGGCAGAGAACTGTGTGGCTGGCCAGGGACTGGAGCAGGAGATGTGCAAGCAGGACCCAAGGGACCAGTGCTTCCTGAGCCTGCGGGAGGGAGGGTCTGACTGCTGCAACCTACCCTGAGCAGGTGGCTGGGGTGACAGCAGTGTCCCACTCTTCTGGGGGGAGCACAGGGAAGCGAAGAGATGCAAAGTTTACAGGATGCAGCAAGGGAAGGTCCAGAAGTTCAGCTTGAGAGAGGGAGAGCCCAAAGAGCTTGTGGCACTTCCATCTTTGGAGGTACTCAAAAATCAGCTGGGTAAGGCTCTGGACAACGTGGTCTGACTTCAGAGTTAGCCCTGTTTTGGGCAGGCATTTGGAGTAGGGACCTACAGGGTCCCTTCCCACTTGCATTATTCTGAGGTTCAGTAAACTACTTTCATCCTCCTCTTCTTTAGAGGATGAAATTTTTGAGTGATAGGTCTCTCAGGTCAGTAGCAGTGCCCCTCTGGGTAATGCTAATGGTTCAGAAGGGCTAGGTATTACTGAGATTGCTTCACTTTGAGTAGTGTCTCTTAATAACATAAAAACGTTTGTTTTCTCAATCAGGCTTCAAGAGGAAACACTGTAATCAAATGTTTAAATTTCTGCAATGCTTCAGCATTTTCTTTTGTTAGAAGCACCAGCGTGTTTTCTAGGTACAGGTGTTTAAATTCGTAGCCTGTAAGAAACCTTTGCATCAAGCAGATGGATTGTATTGGGTGCTTGAAGGAGATTGTTGCCTTGTGATATAATAAACATGTACCTAATCAGAGAAGCTGATTATTCTTCATCACAATAAATAGAAAACATGTGATCAGTGACTTCAGCATCTATTTCTTCTCAGTGTTTTGCAGAAGTAATAGCCATGAGCTTGTAATAGCGATACACAATCTCTAACTTGCAGTGGTTAAATATTAATATACATTGACTGTGTTTAAAGATCAAGAGTGGCTCTTAGGTAATGAAACGTTAACTCTCTCTTAAGCTCCATCGGGTTTTGTAAGGTGACTTCTAGAAGGGGAGCGTGTTGCCATTTGGAGTGGTGGTCTGTTGCATGAACCTTAGTGACAATTCAGTGCAGTTGTTTTTCTGAGTTAGAATATTGAGAAATCAACAGCAAGGTTTCTGTCAAGGTCTGATTTAATCACTTAAAAACATAGCCAGGCTGCTTGACGGGTGACCACATACAGCATTCCCAAAGACTAATGGTCTGTCTTGCTCATCTGCCCCCATTTCCTTAATCATGCTGATGGTTTTGTTTTTTTTGTTTTGATTTTGAACCAATGCCATAAAGCTGATGGGCCACCTTGTTCAGAGGTGTGATGGTCAAGGGGTTATTTCCCATGGTAGCTGTGACAGTCTGTAGGGTCACGTAGTGATGGAGCTGCCCCATCCTCCCTGTTGGGACGGCCTTTCCACTGGCACTTGCACAGTGGCATGGAGACTGTAGGATGTGTAATCTCAGTTAATTTTGTTCAGTATTTGTTCTCCTCATTTAATGTTTGTTAAAGTTGTGTAAGAGAGGTTGCTACAGTGTGAAATTTCATGGTGTCCGAGTTTCAAATGATCCCGCTTATCTTGTTGACTTTCTGCCAAGCTGTTTCTTGTGGTGGCTCTGCTTTGCCGGCCAGCATGCAGGAGTGGTGAGCAGGGCTTTCTCCTGAGTTTTGCTCGATAGCCATTGACTCCAGATGCCAAATACCATTTTATGCTCTTGTAAAAGGTATTTTGTTCAAACAAAGTTGTTTAACATGGAATGGCATTGAGTTTTTTGGAAGTTTGAATTTATCTGTTTATCTCAGGAGCATGAATTATTGGTGTTGCTGGAGTCGGAGACCCTAACTGATGAGGTACACAAAGAAGAAGGGCTGATACAACATAAGCTACAGATGTTATGACAAGAACGTCATATTTTTTTTGCTGGATAGCAGAGTGACTGATTGGCTGTAGATATTCCTGACACTGCCTGACAGAAAGGGTTATTTTATCTGAAAGCAGTGCAGTTACCGATGAGAGAGCTCCTGAAAAACATCACTCACTTTTACTAGCGACATCCATCACTTCCTAATTATGGGTTCTTTCAGGTGGAGAAACAAGTTCTGTCACTGCTCCTCCAGAGCTTTTCTTGTCACTGTGGCAGCAGCGTAGGGTTAAAGTTGGTCCTTTATCCAGGGGCAGAGGGACCTGTGGATTAATTACTGCACATAGGTGTCTGTATGAGTTAGGTGGATATCACGCTGTTACAGGAATGGCAATGGCCTGTGACTGTGGGGAATGAATAACTCTTTGTAGCTTCGCCACCTGCTTTGAAGCGCAGAAGATCTGTTAAACTTTTTTGTTTGGAAATCGGGAGTTTTCATTGTCCTTTGAAAGCTGAATCAGATCAGAGGAAGTCATGAGTCCAGTGAAAAGAGAAACCTGTGATACACGCTCGGAAACAGGAGAGGATCTTTGAATTTCAGTTTTCCAACACATGCACTTATTTTTGATGGCAGGAGCGTGGCTCCTGTGAATGGTCCAGGAGCTCTCGCTGCTCTGGGTGTCCCTGGAGCTGCCTTGGCCATTGCACTTTCTTCCCCAGCCCCTGCCAACCACTGGCTCCTGCTGCCTCCAAGCCACAGAGGGCCAACTCCAAGACAGAAACGCCAGTGGGATTCTTCCAAAATGCTCAATTGACCTGTCTTTTTCCACTGCATCTGTTGATCCTGGTACTGTTACACTTTCACAGAAAGCCATATACTTTTTTCGAAAGCCGTATACATTTTCAATGCAGTCCCCAGCATTGCCTAGAGATTCGGTGCCACTTCCAGCTCCTCTGCTGCTTCCTGGCTTCAGAGCAGACATTGGCAGCTGCGTCCATCGTACAGTGGCCTCACTGGTCGGAAATCATCCTCTCTGCAGGAGCCCTGTGCACAGCTGGGCATCTGACCCTCCCATTTGCTTCAGCCCACCTTCTTTGTGGGACTCTGATTTTTCAACTGGGCTCTTAAGAAGTTTATTTTCCTTTACAATGCTAAGTAATTCTCTTGTAATCTTACAGCAAGAGCAGGGCAGGAGGTTTACTTTCTCTGTGTGTGACTGTTTACATATGGATAAAAATAACAGTTGGTTGAAGTATTGTTTGTTTTTATGTATAGATGTGCCCTGTGCTCCACCCATGAGCCTGCCTCTCTGCCTCATTTCTTTGTATTTACTTTGTGTGGTGTGTCGGTCAGACCGCAGGTATGGAGACGCTGAGGATACCATGGCGATACGCTCAGTGTAGGTGCCTGTGTGCCTGGTGTGATCAGGGAGGAATAAATGAGCATTTTCAAAATTGTTGTTTAATTCCAATTACTCTGCAGATGGTGAAGTATTTACAGTTGCTGAAATGATGTGTGCTGCCCTGCGCTGCCTTTTTCCCTTTGAAGACAGGTGCCTTGCAGCCTTTCCCTGGCTGCTGGTAATAGCAGTAATTAAACACACCTGGTAATGACAATGGACCTGACGCACCTTCTGCTGCTGAGGACACAGAAGTCCTGAGATCGGGAGCGCACGTGGCTGTTTCATACGAGCCATCAATTTAAATGCAGTCTAAGGTTAAAACCACGGTTCATAGATAAGGTGGGAGTGGATGGCTTTGTTCCCCGAGGACATCCCTGGCTTCCTCCTGGGAACTGGAAGTAGGACGGCCAATGTCCTGTTGAACTGAGTTGGTATTTTGTTTCAATTTTGTCCTTCATTTTGTACCACTAAAGCAGAGCCTCTTCTTTGCAAGACTACTCAATGGTATTGTCTGTTACTTCTGGTAGAAAGAAGGAGTACAAATGAGATGAAGATAATTTAAAACAAAAAGTGTAGGTTTGGTGATGCTGCCGTCCCCAGACTTGCCAACGCTCCGGTGGCCAACATGCCAAGCACTGGTTGTGGACGAGCATCATCCATGGGTTAGGGCTTCGAAGTTCTGGAAGCAGCTCTGGACATCAACGACCTTGAGTCAAAACTCCAATGGTATTGAAGTTCTAGAGAAATTCTAGTGAATTGCACTGATGGCTAAGTTTATATTTTCCTGGAAGAAAAGATAAGTAAAAGTTTAATTTGCTAGACAAAAAAAAAAAAAATCCCCCTCAAACCTGAAATACCCCATGCCCACTTTTTTGAGATCTGAAAGGCTGAAATGGATAATTATCCGTCAACTCCTCAAAGACTAATTTGTGGGGAAGGTGGTGCCAGAGCAGGGGCTTTTGCAGGGGAAGTGTGGGAGAGCCCATCTGTCAATATTGTTCTTGCTGCTTTTCCAGTGCTTTTACAAATTGATAGTCTGGGAGTTGTCTCTGCTGCAGGTAAAGCCGGTTTCAGGCCCTGGTGTGCTGATATTTTATTGAAGTGAGACATGAACACTCCAGGGGAAAACGACATTGTGAGATAAAGGGCTCTGATACATGCGTATAGCTTAAATGTCATCTTACAAAAGAAGAGATAAAACAGATGTTAATTGTAAAACTGTACTTCATGTACATTTTTTCATATTAAAGTTATTTCACCTAATTCAGTGTATCTGAACACATACGACTGTTGTGTTTATCCAACCTAAAAAAAAGTCTTTGAAACAGTTTTATGATTATGCAAATACATAGTTTTAATAGAAGAGAGAGTAAATTTAGTAGTCTCTGATTAGAGAGAATATTTCTTCTAAGATTAAGAGTTTGAAGTAACAGTCGATTTTATCATTTGTTTTCAAGGAGAGAATTGCAGGTACACATTTTCTTCAAGCATATTAGATAAGCAGTCTGACTGGAATACCAGTTTTAATCTGTTTTAATGATGTTTTTCCAATATGAAAGGGGCCAAGAGATGCATAAGTCTAAAGGTCTACTGGTAATTGTCGAAGTGATGGGAGTTGTTTACAGAACATCCAGTGACTGGATGGTTGCCTCTCACTATGAGCGTATAGGTGACCTTTGTTCTTGGTTTAAAGTATAATTAAGGAATACGTGCCTCTGTGTGTTTAAAAACAATAAAACCATCCCATTTGCAGACTGTGAGGTGTTTAGGGATAGCAGATACGGATTAAGCATTTCGGCGAGCGCTGGTGGTAACTGTTTTTTATTTACTGAGGTTGTGATGCCTTTCTCCCATGCAGCTATAATGAGGTCGAATGGAAGCTTTTATTAAGCGTTACTCAAACGGGTGAGGTAATGGCTTGTTATGTTATCTGTGTAGGTAAAAATCATCTTCTGGTGATCCCAAAGAAAAAAAAAAACAAGAAATCCTGACCTGTCCTGCCTTTTGCCTGCAGTGTGCGCCAAGACTCTTGCAGACTTGTTAAAGAGGCATTAAATAGGCTTGGCTTTTTCTCCGCTAGTAAAACCATGTGCCTTCAACGTATACCCAGCTATAGAAACCTCACAGAGGACGAACTGTAGGCAGTTCACTTCTGATATCCTTCAAGACTGATTCTTTTAATTCTATGTAATATTCCTTAATGCCTGATATTTCTGGGGCCGTCAGGGTTGGTGCTGGTCACTTTGTGACAGACCATCTTTCTTAATCTGTTGGTTTGAAGTGAAGAAGCTTTTTACTGCTCTGGCATTTGATGCTGTGTGTCTGGAGCCCCGTTTTTATGGGTGGGAAACAGAGGAAATGTGTGACACATGGCGGTGGCAGGTTTAAAAGGAGCAACTGGAAGCTGCTTGGAGATTTGGAAAGTTAAAATCTCATGTGCTAGATGCATTTCACAAAGCTGTGCTATTAGTTTGGGGTCTGGAGGAGAAAAGCGCTTTCACGATGCCCAGGACAGATGTGAAAACCACTGTCAGGGTGCTGGGGTCAGCAGGTCCCTCATGCTCCTCATTCTCCCAGTCTCATCCCTCTGCATGCCCAGTTTGCTGCTGGCCGCTGCCTGGATGGGTGTTTTGCCTTCACTGGGACATCAGCGTTGCCTCCCTTCATCCTTCTTTACTCCCTAGCAGTAGCATTCACAGCTGGTGGATGGGTTTGATGGAGAAGAGGATTCAGCACTCAGGCACTGGAGTGGTCCAAGTGCACTGATGCTTAGGCAGAGTGGGCACACAGGAAAAGTGCTGGTGAATTATGCTCATCCTCAGCCCTGGGCTTGCCAGCGCTGTGCTGGCTCTGCAGCAGCTGAACCGTGGTGACCCACTGTCTAGTTGGGACAGGATTTCTTTGTCACAATTGAATTAATGTAAATATTTCTAATAATGTGTGTATGTATATAAATCTGTATTTATTTAACAGCTGCAATGTTTGAACCTCAAACTTTGAATAGAATAATGTAACACCTTTAAACAGAGGAGGCAAGCAAGGGAAATTTCCAAATTTAACCTCTTGGATTGTGAAACCCGATAAACAGATGCCATGGAGTACGGGAGGAAAAGGGCACCACCAAATAGGGGGGAAAGACTTGAAAACAAATACTCTCTCAGTCCTCTTATAGCAGAATATCTTCTGGAAAAAAAACCTAAGCTCTTTTTAAGAGGTTAAGCAATAAAATTACAGGGAGTGGATATCCATGCAGCCACACCATCCGTTCAGCCACGGTTAGCTGATGACATGAGAAAAAGCCTCTGGTACGTAAATGTCTGTCTCTATATTTTTTTTTTTTTTGAGGAAGGAACTCATGACCTGCTGTCAGCAGTGTGCATTAGCTATGGTGCAAACCTCCTTTCTAAGGCTTGGTAATAAACAGAAAATTGACAACTTCAAGAGAATTGATTAAAGGGGAATATTTTTTAAAAATTGTATTCTTTTTTGACCAGCTTGGAGAAATGGAAATCTAGCCAGAGATCTTTCTCATCTCTTGTTGCTGCTTAAGATTAATGCCCAGACCCTTTTAAAGGCCATTAGTACAAGGTACAGAAGTTAAAAGAGAACAAAGTCTCATTTTCAGGAGCTTTCCCAGTTATTCATTTTGGATTCAGCGCATGAACGACTTGTAGTTTGCTGTGGGGCTGAGTCGCAGGATCAAGGCTACAATAGAGGCATTGTGGTCACCTTTCTCTCCCCGCCACCCTGCGCAGTCGACTTGAAATCCTGCTTTTTGGCATCCAGGCCGTTGCTTCGGTGACCAATTATGACTCCAGAAGTATACATTGTGGTTTCCCTGAATAGCTGAAAGAGTGTAAGGAAAAAGATAAATGTGTTCAAACACAGCTCTGTTTTGCAAACCTTCAAGGTGATTCAGAATAGAGTTGTTGGCGCATTGGAGCTAACGTGGTATATCAGTGCAGCGTTAGGAATTCAAATGTCAGTGTTACAAATCCAGAAAACATAATTAAAGGTGATTTAACACTCAGAATGCTGTGCCCTTTACATATGCATTATAATTACCTCTAATTTTTGGTAGTATGGTGTTCTCAGTTTCACTCAGCAGCGCTGTTTCTCTGCAATTATTTAATTTTAGAAATAGTCGGGTATTAATCATGCAAACCTTTGTTTCTAGAAACCTAAGATGCAATCTGTAATTCTGGGTTTAGTGGACGCGTCTTATGATCCTTGGTTTTACTGATGGTCCTGAAAGCCTTTAAGTGAGTCCAATGAGGTTGTGTAAGGTATTTTTAGAATGAAGAGGGAGCTTTACGCCGGTGACATGGCAGGGGTGAAAGAGTGATAAAAAAAGTAAATTCTGTAAGCACTCCGATATAGCAACTCCTTCACAAGTAAAGGAAGAAAGTTTGCTATGTTAGTGTGCAAAGAGAAGAAAAATGTGTAGTTTCAGGGAAATGTGTGATGGTCAAGTGTGACGTGATGGTCAGGCAGAATTTTCTCTTTCATTGAATGCTTTCAGCAGTGGTGTTTGCAGGATTCCTTCTCTGCTTCCCATGGCACTTAATCTGCTCTGCTTTGTGTGGCTGGTGAGGTCCTTGGGTCGGCGATGGCTTTGTTTTCATTCACGCCTGTCCACGCCACTCGCGCTCACAAGTGACAAGGGCAATGATTTAATGGCTGCCTCCACCTTAACGTGCTGATTCCACAAGTTACTAATGCTCCTCGTGGGCTAATGAGTGCGTCTGTTCTCCGTGCTGGGAAGATTGCTTTGTTTGACCTCCCCAGAGATTAGTGTTTATATACTCCCTTGATAAAGGAAAAAGCACTCCAAGCACGCGTTCAAAGTGAAAACTCTCATAGGTCTGGCAGGCAGTAGAATATCAATAGCAGCAGATACTTAAGTAGCCTATTTTCATAATCCCACAGGTTGTTGTTAAGAGCATTTTCTCCTGCTGGGAGAATATTTAACCCTCTGTTGAACTTCTTGTCAGCTGTCACTGTATTTTATGACCTTAATGGAGTTTACAGCAATCATCCTAAGATACAGTAGGCCCCGTGCGTGTCCATATTTCAGTATTTGTGTTACCCCTAGTAGCACCTCATGCTGGTGTAGATGAGATATTTGGGTCACATCTGCACTGGTGACACAGACCTTTCCCATGCCCTCGTAAATGTTCCTTCCTTGGTGATTGATCTGTACTAAATATAGACCAGCTTTGTAGTTGTATTTTGCTCCTTTAAATGAGACTATTCTCCTGGGCTGGATGGCATCTGCTACTGAAATAGTACCTAGGGCAGAATTAGTAAATCAGCCATTTCAATGCGTTTTCCCAAAATCTGTTGTGTGGAAGAGAATAGACTGACAATCCAGTAACTTCTCACTGGGGTTTATGGAAATTACAAAGTCAATTATATAGTGCTTGGTTTTTTTTTTTCTTTGTGTAGTTTTTAAATACATTGCGACAGTTTTGAACTGAGAAGAGCATTTTAAGAGGAGACACTTCGGTGCTGCTGTGAGTACAAATCAAGCAGTGCTGAAGATCCAGATTGTATAAAGAGGATTTCAGAACCTGGTAATAAAGACTGTACTCATTGGTGATACAGGAGTTAACAGGTATGTTGCATATCAGATCTCATTATTTCAAAACAAAAGTTACCTGGCCTACGTATTCTTATCTTGATCAATAAGCCAATCTAGCAAAATGCCAGAGTCTTTGGTCAGGAAGGACTAAGTCTTCAGAATTAAACATCTGTTGGTGAAATCTGAGCCTCTCATCCCTCTATTTAATCATTTGGTAAAGGAAAAGAAAATATTTTCCATGTTACTTATTTTACCAAATATCCTTTTTCCACAGTTGCATTCTTATTTTTTGCATGTCAACCATGTAGGCTCTAAGGGGTGGGATGGGGGCCCTAATTATGACTTTGTAACATTCTATTAAAAATAGGTATAATATAAAATTAAATATATAAAAATAAGTATTTTGGGAGGGTACAGCCTTTCTGCCTTGAACACCTCTTGTCCAGAAGGCATCATCTAAGGTTTGGACGCAAAGCATGTCCCACCTCGTTTTCTTCTCATCAGAGTCTGCTGCTGAATGCTTTGGTCTGAACCTTTTCCCAGAGCAAATGGGAAAATGTTTCAAGAAGTTTCAAGAATATAATCCACTCTCCATGGGCTGTTCTCTGTTGTTTTCCCCAATTGTTAGGGAATTAACAGGTCCTGTCTTGCCTCTGCACTGCTACCAGCTGTGATGACCAGGTCAAACAAGAAGGCAGAGACACAGTCTGGCTGAGAAAGAGAACAAATCCTCAAAGGCATCTTTTTGAAGAGGGGCTCTTGAAATTGCCTTGAAATATTTTTTTAGAGGTTAGTATGTACTTTACAGCATGAAGTCATTGGACTGCCATGTGTAGTTAGAATATTTCCTCCAGACGGTCTGGGCTTCACCAGTCTCCTCCTGCTTGCTCCAGACCTTCTTTGTCACTAGCAGCGGGGCAATAAATCAGGAGTTTACTTTGGGTTAAAGAGAATGGTTTTCTTTTTTTCCCCGCTCTTGTTTCCTTTTAACTCAGCTTGGTTCTCTGATCCAATCCACTGCACAAAGCTGTATTGACGCAGCCAGGGAGGTGACTGGACTTGGGCACCGTGACTGCTTAAGCTGTCACTATTGCTGAAAGATGTGCTTTGCAAATCGCAACCTCGGATACGAGAGACGAATATATTATGTTATGACAGAGACAACTGTGAAAACTTGGGCTTTGTGCCCTCGGTAGCAGTGATCCATGTTGATATACAAGTGTCCGCTACTTCTTGTGAAAGAACCTTCTACGGTTTTGAAAGTAAAAAAATGAAAGTTCCTATTTTACTTAAAAGTTTTGGGACTATGAAGTCAAGTCGTTTAAAAAAAAAAAATCTTTGGGTTTTTTTTTTTTTTTTTTTGCTTTGTAGGTATTAGGCAGTTGGCTTTCAGTTATGTTCTCAGTGACTTGCCAGTCAAGTCAAGATTTTTCTTCAAAATATTTAAATGGGGATAATCTCAAAACAAATGGATATACTGGCTGTGCATTGAAGACTTGTAATTAATAACATTTTCAACTTGAAGAGGTCTTACAGTTGCTTTTGCAAAAAATGCGTTCACTGGTGGCTGGATTTAGATCTTATTGTCAGTGTTGTCCAAGGAGCAACTGGTCATTCCAGGGACAGCGCTTTGGTGCTTTCAGATGGGCTATGAAGAGTCTGTTGTTGTCCATTAAATCTCTTGGAGGACATCAACTTAATTTCTTCTAGAGCACTGAAAGATAACAGGAAGTACGCAGATTTTTAAACCCTTTAGTTTGAGGAATGCTTTCCATTTCATCATTGAAATTGAAGCGATGAGTAATGCTGAAATAATGTTTGTCCCTATTCAATGGCAGCTGGCTGCTTGTGCCCTACTCTTGAAGAAGGGAGTAAGGGGCAAGCTTTTGTAACTTCAAGAGCAAACCCATGCGGAATCTCAGATGCCTAGGCTCATACACATGAAAAGCAACCTGGATATAGAAATAGCAATCATTTTATTTTGAAGATTTCCCAGCAAAAGTAAACTTACTCTCGTAGCTACATTTTAATGAATAATTTCAAGAAAGAAAAAACACCTTATCTTCATCAACTCCCTGCTCCCTCCGCACAGTCATGCTGTGCTTGATGCTCCCGATGGTGAAATTTATCATTAAAAGGCAATTTTTAAGTTGTTTATATGAGAGAGATCCTGCCGTACTCTGTAATATTACTTTGCTTTTTACTTACCATCTTCCATCGGAAGATCTGAACTTGCATTGCAAAGTACCAGTCCTGACTCTTGTTTACAGATAACGGAACTCAGGGATGCAGAAGTGGAGCAGCGTGTTCAGTATTAAGACATGGCTTAGAAGAAAAAAAAAAAAAAAAAAAAAAAATAAAAATCCTGCCTTGGATTTGGAGGGTTGAGTTGATGCCTGGCACAAAGGGGTAAAGTTGGGCTCACTTGGGAGGAACCCATGGAGCAAGAGTATCACCATCGTTACCCATCCGTTACCTTCTTCACAGTATCGCTTCATCCCCACTGAAACGAGGCTGGGCAGTAGCGTTTGCCAGTCGTTGGTGAACATTACCATTGGGTTTCCTACGTGTTAAATGCAGGGGAAGACTGTTAGATACTTTAGGCCTATGTTATTATAAGTCTGTGTAACACCAACGCAA
This sequence comes from Tetrax tetrax, assembly GCA_009806455.1. Taxonomy (NCBI): domain Eukaryota; kingdom Metazoa; phylum Chordata; class Aves; order Otidiformes; family Otididae; genus Tetrax; species Tetrax tetrax. The sequence goes on from WHYT01000211.1 coordinate 34,129, forward strand.
TTGCATCAGCCAGGAGCTGCTTGGGGCATCAGCTGCAGGTTCTGGGTGCAGCGCAGGAAGGTGCGAGGAGGCTGCTGCCGTCACTCGCTGCCCTCAGATGCGGGGCTCTGCCACGCTCTAGGCGCTGGCACCCCGTGGGGAGGTGGGCGGTGTGTGCGGCCCCTTTGCTCAGGAGGAACAGCAGAATGCGGCTTCTTCGGTTCAGTGAGACACCAAATTCAATGTCCAGTCAGTGCTGGTGGTGTTGAAACGGCTGATTTTATAGTAAGATAAAGGTACACAAATTATTTTTTTGTGGTTGTTGCACAAAAGAGGCTGTAGCCGTTCCATGTGAGACATGTGGGAGGATGGGGGAGAATCAACATTTGCCAACCAGAAAGGGATAAAATCTGGTGGAATAACAGAAATTTTCTGTCAAGCTTTGAGAAAGGCAACAAATGAAAAGTGAAAACTCCAAACCTGAGGAAACTGGCAGGGGAAGAGACAAGGAGAGAAGAAAGCATGCCATGGCATCTTTCTGTATCTGAAATCAGTTCACCTGGATCAAAAGTGTTCTGCCAGAGGCCATATGAGGGTCTATGAATAATGTGTCTCTAAATATTCTGATTATTAGATTGCTCTTGTGTGTGTGTGTGTGTGCACGTACCAGGAATTTTCCCAAAGCCCCGGGTCACGGAGGTGCGCAGGCTGTGCCGCGGCTCGGCAATCACGCTGTGTACGTCTGCAGGTCAGCACCGTGCAGGGGTTGGAAAGTTTTTCTTCTCTTTAAGCCCTGGATAAAAAAATTAACTTGGTTGTAGGGCCCGGGCAGTGTAAAGGTGTCTACAAAGCATTATGTAAACCATCTTTGCTTATAGCTTGGTGCATTTTTCGGTGCGTGTCAGAATATGTTTATTCTTGTGAGGCTCTGTGACATCACCCACTTAGCAGAGAGGTGTAAGACAGCAAAATAATGTACGAGGCTGGTTCCAGCTGTCTGAGGGGCAAGCGTTTTGCTGAGCAAAAGTGGAACAAAACCAGCTTTAAGGGCGGTTGGTTTTCTGTGTTTCACTGGAAGAGCCGTGAAAAGTCTGAATTACAGTTTTCCTGATGGCTGTTTGAGCGAGGGTAGAGCTGAGACACGTGCCTGTGTCAGCGCAATGTTCGTCAGAGAGCGGCTGCCGGAGCTCCGAGGGCTGTTTAATTCTTCTCCTCTTCCATTAGCTGATGGAGCAAAATGAGTGGGAGGTCTGTGAAGCCAGATCAGTGCTGATAAGGGGAAGCACAGCTCCCAGTGCAGGGATTTAAAACGCTCTCTAATATCGCAGAGAAAAGCAGAGCTAGGAGGTGTGACTGGGTGCTGGGGCTGGACCTGGAAGCAAGCACACGTCTCTCGGGGTGCTGTGAGAGGGCAGAGAGTGGGGAGTTGTGCGTCCCTCCGTGTCCTGATGTCTCTCCTGGGCATCAGTCTGGGTTCCTCACGTATTGAATCCGGATTTGCTTTAGTCACACGGGAGTTGGGCTCGCGGTCACCATATGGATGAAGTGTAATGTCCCGGGGGTTGTAAGAGAGACCAGGCTGCTAACCCAGACTTGTCTTCTGACCTGGGATACTGTAAATCTGAATTTGAGGGCTTGGCCACAAGCGCAGTTGCATTTGCTTGGGTGGATCATGGCATCGCTGCCCCAGGCTTCCCCGTTATAGAACAGTCAACTTGACAACACGAGGTTTTCATCTGCGCGTGTCTGAGACAGAGCGATTGGGATGCGGATGTCTCTGGCGCTGTTGTTAGAAGAATAGTCTGATTTTCCTGAAGAGATGTCATGCAGCGCAGTGAAGATCTGGCTGGTGTGTGGCTCGGCGTGCAGTTTGTTTCCCTCTCTGAGGCATCTTTGTTTCTGCTTAGTATTCTGTGCACCATGCTGAGACCCGGGTCTTGTTTAATCAGTTTGGTTCTGATTGCTTCCTTGTATCCATGGGTCGCATCTTGAATTCAGTGTTTTGCATTACAAATCTGCTCTCCAGAGATGGGCAGGATATATAGCTCCATCTGCCGCATCACGCTTTAGCCCTTTTCCGGAGAGCTCTGTTAACAGGTGACATGCACAGCCCAAGGAGATTCCAGCTAATTGTTGGTGTGTAATTAGGAAGATGAGTGCTGACCACATTCTCTTCTGCAAAATGGAGGAACGGCTGCAGAGAAATGGGGAGTATCGGCTGGACCTCCCGGTGCAGCTCCCGTGCTCGCCCCGTCCCGGAGCCTGCCTTGGCTTTGAAGGGTGAGATGAGTCACGGGAGCTGCCAGCTTCTGAATGCCGGAGGAGATGCAGGGAAGTAGATCTCACAGGAGCATCATTTGTTCTCTTTTGTTTTGTGACATTTGGATGACAGCATTTTTGAAATGGTCATTTCTGCTATCACTGCTGTGAGAAAGAGGTTAGTCTACAATCAGTATGTGGAAGTGCTAATAAATACAGTGTTTATGCACCGTCGGCAGGTAGATGGCTGTTTTGATTTCTTATCTCCTTGTTCTGCTGGAGCTGAACCTCTGTTGTAACAGGGTTGTAAGAGATAACCTGTGTATTTTTGGGCTTTTCTTAAGGTGGAAAAACTAGAATTCAGATGGTTTGCAGCTTTTCTCCAAAGTGATGGTATAAATTGTCATACTAAAACTAAAGTTTGAGGGAATTTTAAGAAATAGAAGAACAAAATTAGTCCAGAAAACACTTGCAAGATAACTTTTTGTGTGTTTTCATAGAAGTCTGGTAACTGGAGTAAGCTTCTGAGGTTTTCAAGATAGTGTTTACTCTTCAGAGTTTTGTAGTTGTTTCTCCTTTGTTTGTTTGTGGTTTTTTTTTCTTCGTTTCTTTTAAATATCTTCTCACAAAATAGCGTCAGGAGGCAGAGCACTGCCACTGCCTTTGTAGCCGTGGAGTGCAGGGTGCGGGAGTGAGGGCGCTTGGCACGGCCACGGGCGTCCGTGCGCTTTGAGGCAGGGCTGGAGCTCCGGACCTGCAAGCAAAGCACAGTGGTGCTGTTGGAGCTGTTCCAAAGAAAATTACAGTGCGTTAACTATGAAAATACAGGTATGGTATCATTTTTATAGAAATGTGTGCATACAAAATATGCACAAGTGATGTGTGAACATGTGTGTGCATCATGCTTAAAAGCCGTTTGGAAAGAAACTTTTAGCAAGTCGAGATATGCTTGCTAAATAAAGTCTGGAGAGACACAGCAGCTGAAACTGTGGCTACAGACCGCAATGAGGAGGATGTCTAACAGGATGCCTCGCACTGGCTGGTTCCTGCTTTTAGGGAACCTTCCCTGGGGTTTTTCAGCCCTGTGATGCTGTCTCATAGCACACACAAAATCTGGTCATCCAGTCTGGCAAAGCCCCGAGGAAGGAGGTTGTGGATTGTATTTTGAATGCAGCGAGTAGGATTGTGTCATCCACCTTTAAGTATACATTTTCTTTTGTGTACTTGATGCCTTGGACAGCTGAAACGAAAAGCTTCCCTTAAAACAATATATTGAGAGATTAAAGTTTTGAAGAAGGGCTCTGGCAGGTAGTCCTGAAACACAAGTGTAGTTTAAAGCTGTTCTGAAACAGCTGTAATGACAGTAACATCGTATATTGCTGTCAGCGAAAAACACCGTTTCTTCCTCTGTGGGGAGAGGGAAATAGCTGGTTAACAGCTGGAGACTTGCCTGTGAGATCTACCTTTGTAAATGAAATGCTAAGGGAAAATGCATAGCTTTCTTGTCAGGTATATATTGTAAGCTGTATTTGTGTTAGTTACTTTGCTGCCAGAGTTAATGAGGTGACTACTGGCCAAGTAAACTTTAACGTATTCATAGGTGATGGTATTAAAATGATCCTGAAAAAGGCTGGCTGGCAGCCAGTCCGGGGTCCCCCGTTTCTCACTGCTGAGCTGGGAGATAAGCTGTGAAGATGAGCATCTGTGAAAGATGGGAGGCAAGGCGAAAATGGTTAAAGTTGTAGCTTAGTATTTACTTTTCAGACAAGACCAGGAGTGCGGGTGCCTGTTGGGTAGTTGATATGGGAGGTGCCGCCTGCGGAGTCGTTGCGGCATGGGCGGCTGTGGTCTGGCAGGGTTGGGCTTGCTGCTCGCCTGCCCCGGCGCAGGGAAGCTGGAGTCTGGCTTGACCCTGTATTTCTGCTGATCTTGGGTTCTGCATAACACTTCTCAGCAAAACCACAAATTGATCGTAAAATTGGATGTGGATTCTTACATAGAAACCTGACGCAACACATAAGTGGGGTGAATTTTGTTAGTGTTCACGTTCATAAAAGTTCATTTTAGAGACTGTAAAGGATGAGAAGCACACTGTAGTGGGTTTATGGTGTTTCCATTTCTAGAAAGCATGATGTTAGCATGCAGCTTTTAAATTATTACTAGGGCTATATTGCTGCCGTCCTCGTTTCTGAGGTGATGCTTTGTGTTTCTGATGTATGTGTTGATTTTAATTCATTCTAGTTTCATAGCTATGGCCCTAAGTAATCATTCTGAATAAAGCAAATCTGGTTTGGTTATGTCAACAGGGCATTTAATGTCCACACAACTGCTAATCATTCTTCAATTTGTGCAATTAGAATAAAGCTCGGGTCATAAGTGGTAGAAATATGAGAGAGTCTGAATCTGCTGCACTGTCATCTGCCCTTGACTCCTGCGCTGCAGAGGTGATTTTAGTCGGCTTCTTAGTCAGGATATATTTACTTCAGCTTAATTAAGCACCAGCCCTCTCAGTGCTTCACCTCCTAGTGCAGTCAGTGATCTTGATTCATTGGTTGGTCTGGAAGAAGACACAGCCATGGTGTAAAGGATGGGGCGTTTTTTTTTCTTGCCGGTGCGTGCTCATCACCGCTAAGTGTTTCCATTGATTACGGCAGCGCGAACACAGCTGAAAACAACACAGTTGGTGGTTTCTAGGAACGCTTGTGCTACCACTTACAGAGCCCTCGCCTTGTTGCTTGAGGATTTTATTTTGAAAAAAAAAGTGGAAATGTCAGGCAAACATGTGCAAATGCTTGTTGCGATTGCTGCTTGGAGGAGCTACCCGTTGGCAGCTGTATGTTCCGAGCATCCCTAGCAGGCAGGCGATGGTTGCTGTTGAGGTGTACTGGAACCAGTCTGCAGAAGCAAAGCAGGTACTGGAAAAACTGGGTCGGTGTGTGAGTGTGGGTGTAAACTGTGCTGCACTGGTTGTACGAATGTCATGTCATGTTATCCCTAACTTTTAAATGGCAGGTGAAAAGCTTCAGCTAATGCTCCTTTAATAATTAATTGATGTGAACAGGCACATTTTAGAGCTATTTTCATTTTGTATGGTATGATAGACTTTTGATTAATTACCCTGGCTTGTAGATTTGTAATAGATTAGTGTCTTACTTAAGGGAAGGAAAGGCTGTACTTTTCTTGTCGTTGACCAGACACTAATGGATCAGTTAGGGGATGCAGCCAACTGTAGTGCGTGCAACCTCATGGACACACAGCTCCTTTGCCACGCAGCGTACAAAATGTGAGCCTGTCTTGAATGCATCTGTTGCTCTTGTTATGTGCTTGGACTGGACACGCCACTCACTGTAGGCACTGCTGGAACAGAAATGAATTATTGCCAAGATGCAATAAACTAACTTGGTCTTTCTTAACCATCTTGGCTCCCTCATGGTGTGCTAAATTTATATGACAAGTGACATACTTTCAGCTGTCTTGAAACACGCTTGGACACTAGGAAATGTGTGAGAACAGATAGCAAAGGGAGAAGAAATGCAGATGTGGCAGTGGTGTGTGGGACCTCTGGGACCAGACGTACTGCCAGTCCCGTTGCCCTTGCTGGCTTTCTGAATATGCTTGTTGCCTGGATTAGAGCAGAGCATCCTCAAAACAAGGTCTGAAATGCTGCAGCAAGACCCCTTGGTTCTGCAGCTGTTTAGTCTGAATAAGAAGTGTTTATTGAATTTAGTATGAAAACAAATGATACAGTGACCTCTAGGGCACTTTCGATATAATTTTGTGTGTAAAAATGGCTTTTCTCTCCACTTTTTTTTGGTGAATGGGCAGAGTATAGACAGCCTTTTTCAAAATAGTGTTGAGCTGGGAGTGTTTGCACTTTGATCTTGTGATTCCGTCCATCTCCTGTTGATACTCTTTGTCTGAGATAACTTGGCACTGCTTGGCATCTGTTCATCCACAGCACACGTACGGTCGTCCCCGAAGTGTACCTGCTCCTCTGAAAACACGTCAGAGTCAGAAGAAAGCTTAAAAGTGCGTTTTGAATGGATTCTTGGGTAGTTTTGTAAACGCTGTCCTTCACAGGTAGGGTAAGAGACCCTGGCCTATACAGGGCCGTTAAAGGCTCCTGCGGCGGGAGCGATACGGATGCTTTCAGCAGGGGTTGCGTCAAGCACCTGAGAAGATCTTCTGGTGGATGATCATCTTCCATGCTAGAGCTGGTCTAGTTCTGGCCAGTGTCGTTTCTCACCATTCTTCAGCTGTGCGAGTTGAGATGGAGTTTGTTATGTGATCCCTTTCCAGAAGTTAATAAAGGACACTTTTGATTCTTTCTGCCCTCCAGTATCGATTGCTGAGTATGGCACAGTTCAGAAGACTTTCTGCAGTTCAGGATTCAATGTTACTTGAATAAAGTTGGGGTTTAATAAACAAAAGATGGATGAGATGGTTGACTGTTTTTCCTTGCACGTTTGCCTAAGGCTTTCAGCTGTCCAGAAAAATGACAGACTGCATCGAACAGAACCAGTTATTGGTGGCAAGTTTTTTTGTTTGTTTTTTTTGTGTGTTTTTGTTCGTTTGTTTTTGTTGTTTTGGTTTTTTTCCTCTTAATTTCTTTTCAAGAAAGTTGCTACTAAGGTTTGTTTTTTTTCCTAGCTTCTGATACACTCTTGGCAAAAAAAGGCCAAAAAATTCTTTTTGAAAAAGAGCTTAAAAAGTCTATGGTGATAGTAATGAATTTACCAAGCCCCTTGAGACAGAAATCTTTCTATATTAATAGTAATTGGAAATGCTTTAAATGTAACATTTAAAAATATTTTAGTACTGTTTCCTGTAGTAGGATTTTGACCTTTTCACTGCCCCTGTGAACCCGGGATGTTAATGGGGGAAGATACACGTGAGACATGAGGAATGGCTGAGGTAATTTACCACATTCTGCAGGTCCTTTCTTGTGGACAAAAATACCTAAAATTTGGACTTCTTTAATTTGTAGAGGAGCTCAAATTACAATAATTGTACATGGCGTACACCTTAACTCTCAGCTTGCTACCATTTCAGAGATCGCTGACTGCTCTGAAAGCTTAGGAGGATACGGGTACGTGCATTTACAAACTCGGAGGGGTTAAGAAGTCTTGTAGTTAATCCAAAGTACAAAAATGCTGCAGCAGCAGAATTGCTTCAAGCTCTTTTAAAAGTCCTTTCAAGTTAAGATGACATTGCTTTTGGTTTAATATAATGAATTCAGTAAAGCAAGAAGGCACTAGCTGTTCTGCTTGTTCCTACTCTCTGGTGAGGGAAGGGAGGCTTATCGGATTCTCGTTCGGCTAAATAAAGTTTGACTTGCATGTAGTGTGATGAATTCAAGTAGAATGCTTTCAAAGATAAAGAGCCAAGTGTCTGCAGCTTTTGTGCCTCCAGTAACTTGCAAGAAACTCTCTTGGACAGTTGATGGAAAAGAGTTCGGTGTTGGTGGACTTTCCCAAGGCAATTGGTCTGTTTCAAAAGAAATAATCAACTTTGCCTGGTTCGTACAACTGGCTGTCAGTAGTTATTCGGCCTTGGTCTGAACAGCAATCACTGCCTATGATTCTACTGTGCCAGTAGTTTCGACTGGCCTTCCCGGTGCATCCTCACTCCAGGCAGTGGTTTGATCAGCTTTTCTTTTCCTGTCCACACAGCGAAGAAACAAAATCTGCTGGCTCCCCTTGCAGTGCTGATGCTGCTTGGCAGCAAAGGCTCCCAAAGGAGGTCGCAGGAGAGGCGCTTGCAGGTTGGGTAACAGCATTTGCTAGTCTGGAAAGGTTCCCCTCCTCCCAGCCATTCTTACAGCTGTTCACCCACCATAACGCCAAAACAGGACTTGGGAGCAGAATGCTGCCGTCTGCGACTCTCCTGGGGAAGGCTGCCAGGACAAGCATGTGGCAAGTGTTGGTCAAACTTCTGGCGGTCAGTGGTGAACTAATAAGTAAAAGAAACTGCAATGTATTCAGCAGCTTTGCTGTGTAATCAAGGGACGCACTTTTCCATGTTTGCTGGCGGAAAAATGTGCAGAGGGATGTTTGTGTCTTGTGAAGTCCTGATGGTCCGTTCCAGCCCTTGCAGAGCTCTCCTCATTGCCCAGGAAGGGTTTCCTTTTTCCAGAGATGATCGGTTTGTTTCAGCTAGCAATAGAAGTCTTAACTGGTTTGTGACAAACACTGTCAAGGAGGGTATATACTTTTAATTTTATTCCTGCATTTTGTAAAAATGCTATCAGACAGTGCTGACTTCCTTAGGAGATGCTGGGTTGCAGGCACAGGACGCTCCGGTTTGGACGAAGGCGGGTTGACAGGACTGCAAAGTTTTCTGAAGCCTGTAAGTCTTGGCTGAAGAGCAAGCCCGGAATGCTTCTGCACAGAGATTTACACCACCATGGCCCCTCTGGTGCGAGGCTGGAGTGCTGCTGCAGGTGGGACAGAAGCGCGACAGAGCGGTGAGGAATCTGCAGCGCCCTGAGCGGCCCCTTGCTGCCAGTGCCCATGGTGTGACACAGAAGGTTAATCTGTGAGGAATTATCTCTGTGAGCTTGGAGGACAGAATAAACTTTATGATGAACAATAGTGCTTCATGAAGAATAGCTATTCAAATTCTTTCATGTGTTCTTTTTAAAAAGGCTGTAAACAAATTGTTTCTCATAAACCACCTGTCTGCATAAAATACATTTTCTGTTGCTAGCATCTCCTAGAGCTGGATTGATGATTTAGCCCTGGCAGTGCCCTGGGTACTTTGTTCTCCCAGTTAAAAAGCTGATTGTTGATACTTTTCCAAATGCTTCCATGTCTTTTATGTTAGTTCAGGGTATCGAATGCATTGCTCCTGCAGGCAGAGAGGATACCAGCTGCATCAGGCGAGTTCCTGTTCTGTTGCCTCCTCTCCTTCAGATGGGAATGGCCCCTGTTCTTCTGGGAGACGTTTGAGATCAGTTTTCACTAGAAGATGGGGGAAAAACAGAAGACAGATACAGGAGTCTGTCATAAAGCCCTTCTCAGAAACTTGCCTCTCAGAACAGAAAATTACCTTGTACATTGCAAATGATTTAGGCTGAATTTTTCTCCCTCACATTTCAACTCTAAAACCTTTTCTTTTAAAAGGATAAAATATAAAAATAAAATTTAAGCCTGTCAGCAAAGGATAATGCGTTCTGAAGCAAAGCCTGTGGGCTTTGAACCTTTGCCAGCTGACCCCTAAAATGCTGCTGCTGGGGTACTTCTCTGCTATAGCCACTTTTGAAATGCTCAGTGGATGCTTATGAGGTAGAAAGGCTTCACTTACTAGCCAAGAGTGGGGGAGCAAGATTCTTCCAAGAAATTTCCAGGACAGCATCCAGGTCAAAGAGAAACGTCCTAGAATTTCTGCTCTGAAATTTGTGGCTCTGTCCACAGTATCGACCTTCTTCCCACTAGTAGTTGTTTGGTAAATTTGAAGTGTTCCCCATGCCAAGATGAAGTAAATTTTTTTTTTTTTTAAAAAAAAAACACAAACAAACAAACAAAAAAAACCAACCCCAAAACAGTAGGCGGGCTGCCTTTACTACAGGGTAGTAGTAAATGATTGTTGTTTCTGCATGAAGGAGGGAGACTCCTTCATTGCTGTGTCCTCAACTCATCCAGTTTTGAGATCTTTGCTACCTGAAGGGTGGGTGCATTTGCTTTTGCCGGAGCTGCCACTGCCTTCCCCACCAGTGACATAATGTTGGCACATGAGCTTATACTGGTGATGCGTGTGCCGTGATAAGAGCAGAGCTGCCCGTTGCCTGACAAGTACCCAGCGGTACAGCGAGTCCTGTCCACGATGGGTGATATTCCCCATTCCACATTTTCTGAAGTGTAATGCTCTGATGAACTAGGGGAACGAGTGCATCCCACAGGTGACCTCCCTTCTGCAGGGTGCACGCTAGCAGCTCCTTTTGCAGGACCGTCCTGACCTTGTTTGTTTTGGATTTAGGCACCATAAAATAGCTTGTTAATTGCTGCTCATTTAGAATTATAATTAGGTGTTACCAGATGAGTTCTGTAATACTACAATTAAAACGTTATAAAAAATTTTGTGGTTTTTAATACTTCATAAATTGGTTAAAATTTAATTCAGAGTACACTGATTGCAAGCTCTCTGTGTATGTGCATAATTATTAAAACCCACAAGGATAAAACCAAAGCAGAGATCTCTCATGAAGAAGGTACCAGTGACCCAACAACTGTGTCCTTTGCGCTGTGTTGCTGGGGAAGGCTTGAGTGATGCAAAATCCGTGCACCGGTTGAAAGTCGGGCAACCAAGGACGTGAGCTCCAGCATCGGGTCTGGTCAGTATGGAAGGAAGGGAGGTCAGGGCTCTGGTTACTGTCCTGGGGTGCGGAAAGAGAGCATGTCTTCGAGAGCAAGGTACAGCTGAAACCGTGTGGGGTTTGCTTATTGGCCCTGTGAAATGCAGGGTGCCTTGCATTGAGAAAAGCTCTTCAGCAAGTGGCAGCAGATGCCTTGGACCTTAGAAAATCCGTTCTATTCTGGGTCGTGTATCGGGACTGCATTGGTTAATGCGATGCAGAGCGCTGTACTAGTGCAAGCGTGGTCTGGCAATTCAAGTTGATTCAAAACAGTTTGAGAGGATAACTTTGTCCTGCCTTCCTGTAGCCAGATTAAAACATAGAACTGACACAAACACGGTGGTGTGTTCTGGCTAGTTTGGTAAAACAGCCCCTTTGCTCACACCTGGCTCAGGTCCACTGTAGCTGATGGACTGGGCACATATCTAAAAGCTGAGGACAAGAGCTGTGGTCTCTGAGCAAACGAGCTTTCAGAGGGAACGTTGTCAGAACCACTTTGATGCATTAGTCAGCAGGTAAGAAAAAGCTTGGATGTCTGGTGGCATTGTATATCCAAAAGTAAATGCTTAAAATTGAAGCATGTTCCTCATACGTCGCTAAGGTCCTTGAAATTGCTTTGTGCTGCTGTTAATTTGATATGTTTGGATGTTGATGAGCAAGGTGGTGGATCTCGTGTTGTTAGCCCCACGCCAGCATCAGCCATGTGGAGGAACAGGGGCTGCTCCTTTCCTTGGAGCTCTACTTACCCAGGTCCTGCTTAAGCTTTCCTTTGTTTTTCCTGAAGCTTGGTAACTTCTTTCCGCTTTAAGATCTGTTCTGTTTTTCTGCTGGAAGCTTTTTGCCTTCAGGATTTTACGTTCTGGCAACTACCAAAATTAAAATGGCTTTCCTCCTAAGTACTGTAAAACGTACATTGAGTCTGATTTCAATAGCTCCAAGTATGCGTTTCAGCACACTAATGTACAAATTGATTGAAAAAAAACAGCTAGCAGTAATTTTCTTTCCTCGGGTTTTACTGAATGGTATCCCAAGAACCTGCACATTATGTATTATCCTCTTTTATGTTTTACTCAAGGTCATGTAAAGGTGGTGGCCTGGAAGGAAGGAGTGGATAGTTTTAATACTGAAGTTATGAAGTTGCTGCAGGCAGCATATGGGATGTCTTATTTTTCAAAGGTCTTTCCATCTGCTGTTGGCAGAAATCTCCATTACAAAAGGACAGTTTCGTGTGAGGTACATATTTTTTCTTTTTTTAGGTTGATATTTTATTAGGCTTCAAGCTAATCTTGACTCAGATCATTAGCATGGGATCATTCCCCCTGGTAAAGAGAATGCATAGAAGTTATAAAATCTGAGATACAGAGGAAACGCTCTCAAAGAAACATTCTCAAAGTTTGGGGAAGAAGGAATTTTTAAGATTGAATTATAAAAAACAAACCCAAGCTACCTTCTTGTGGAAGCAGAAATGTTATGGTGCTGGTTTTTGTTTCTTTTCTTTTGGATACCTTAGATAAGGTTGAATTGCAAAACTTGGAGCTTCTGGAGCCATAGGATGTCATGGAGGAGAATTACACTGAAGGGTGAAGAATATCCTGTATCTGTACGTCTGTGCCGTGCTGAATGTAAGAACTGATCTCTGCTGCTGCCTCTCGAGTGTAGAAATGCCAAAAACATTGGAAGTAGCTACGTAGCTGCCAGGCACTCAATACCCTTGGCTAGCAAAGCATGCCTTTTCTAGTAACCGAAAAATTGCTGCATATTGAAAGCAAAAACTCACATACATACATTTTGCATGGACTTTATGGTGGATGGGGCTCCCTGGGAGGTACGGGATCACACAAGGTGCAGGGAGCAGCAAGAAGTGTGCAGGGGTGGTGATGTGCCCAACTCACCTGAGAGGTAATGCTGTTTACTTTTGCTGTGAGTGTTTTGGATTTTTTTTTCTTCAGGTTGGAAGAGGCAGTTGTTACAGGTCCATTAAAATGTGCAGAATACTGTTAGCCTCCCACCTTTTCCCATCGTTTTTACCCGAAGCAGATGAGGGTGTGCATCCTTGATAAGGCAGCAGGCAGCGTGGATCCGCAGCCGCGTGGAGCTTTCCGATCTGCTGCCGCTGAGTCTTCTGCAGTTGTGTGTGATCCACACATATGAATTTATTTACAGCATGTGTGCATGAAAACGTGAGCATGGAAGCTGGTTTTGGCCTGTTCTGGCTCTGTGGAGTCCTGGGACTTGCTTTGTGGTGTGGAAGATGGAAGATGGCTGCTTTGTCCAGAAAGTGTTGGATTTGCTGCAGCCTTGATGCAGCTGTTATCTGGGTCCCGCTAGCCAGGAAGTAACTAGGAAACTGCCGCTTTGATCTGCCAAACAAAGACGACTTGTAAAATATATTAATTGATTTTCTTCCATCCAACTGTTTTGAACATAGAGCCTCAGATCTGAGCGAGACAAAATCTGATGTCTAGATGTTTTGTGTGTCTTACAGTACAGAATGTGATGCAAGCAATTTGAATTTAATTTTTAGCCTGAGGTGCTCCCGAAGGAGAGAAATGGTGTTTGGACTGAGTTGGAGTTAAGACTGACTTTGCCATCATTAATTCAGGATTTCTTGATTTACAGACCTTTGGTTTCTTCATCTTCAGTAAGCATTATATTACATGTAGGGCTTGATTTTTATTTACATTTGTTTAATATGGCTTTGGTACTATGCAGTATATGCTGCCTCAGAGAGTGTTTTCTTTTGCCAAAGCAAGGGGGCCTTAGCAGAAAAGGAGTAATCAAAATTGAGCATCTTATTATAATAAGCTTGATTACATCTTGATTTTTTTATAGGTTACAGAAGCAGTTTCCATTTTTCATACAGATGGCAATTGCATGAAACTTGTGCTTCCATAGCTCCTGCTTATTATTTGCATGGGAGTTTCTGGGTGCTGTCTTCCATGATAACAGCCAAATGCCCCCAGAGCCAAAGGGCTGCAGGACGCTGGGGGCAGTCTGTGTGGAGAGAGCTCAGTTTCATAAATGTAATAAGTCCATTTACCTGACCGGGCTGTGTTAACGACCTGCGAATAAACTGAGCCCGTATAATGTTTGGGCAAAGGTTAGAAAAGCAGTTCGTAGGGAAGACTAGCTCCAGAGCACAGCAAAGCAGCAGCTATTCCTATTTTAGCCCTCAGTAACATACACAATAATGGGGTTCCAGCAGTATCTGTGGTTGAGACAGTAATAACAACTATGATATAATTAACTTCAAAACCCTTTAGGAGAGAATAATTCCAAAATCTAATGTTGAAAATGTTCGTAGTTTCACAAGATGAGAATTACAGAAAGTTTAATTGGAGATACAAACCCTCCAGTAGTGCATGAGTTGTCTGCTAAATGGCGGTGTTCAGAAGGAGCCAGCCTGGGGCAGCCTGCTGCTGTCTTCTCCTGCGCGGTCTGTGAGCTGGCTGGCCCTGGGGCTGGGGTCCTGGGGTCCGGCCTGGTGCAGCAGTGCTGCTCACGTGCTGGTGGCGACCACGTCTAGAACAGATGGCAGCCAAGATGCATTTGTCAGCTTGCCCCTTCACGGGCGCATGGTGGATTATCGTCTCTGTTGGCAGGATGAAAGCAGAAAGCCCTTTTTACTTGGTTGCCACATGTGACGGTGGCTGTGAGATGGTGGGTGGAGGTTTTGTCACCAGTGCCTGTGTGCTTTCCAGAGCCCAACTTAAAATAGCTCTGGACACAAAGAGTCACTCAGCATTATTTAATCTCCGGTGTATTTGTCAAGCTGCTGCTGGGTCAGCAAGGTTAAAGTGGTTTGTAGGATCCTCACGTACATCTTTGTGAGTGGCCAGGACTACACTGTGCAGTAGTGAGTAGTCATTGAGCTTGGAGGGGGCTTAGAAGATGAAAATGGTGAGGATGACGCTAAACTTTAGAAAAGACAACTTAAAAGAAAGTGAGCAAAGTAGTCAAAGCATCCCTAAAATTAAAATGGGAGAAAATAAGAGTTGAAAAGAAAAAGAGGGGCGGGGGGAGTGAACTGGTTCCTTGATGTGGTTTGAAGCCAATAGCGTAACCGTAAGAAAGCAAGCTGGGAAAAGCAGTTAAATTAGCTAGGCTGAAAATAATTAGTGCTAGCTAGATGGCAGTTTTGAGAAGCTGTTAGAGAGGAAAATTTGGAAACCCAACTCCCAGGTATTAGTATTAAAGTGTATAAAATGTAACGAGTACAAAAGGAAAATTGAAAGATCCAAGGTGGGCTTTGAAGAACTAACGACTATACAGAGAAGATAAATAATTTAAGCAAATAAGTGCCATTGTCTTGTGTGAAAATTTGGCTTCCCGGATGATGGGAGGTTAAAGACGGCAATTAAGGAAGAGAAGGGTATTGCGAAGAAGGGAAATTATTTCTTTGTGTCAGTTTTTAACTGCTGAAAATGTTGTGGAAGACTTAGTACTAGTATTGTACCCAGTCTTTCTAAATATAAAAGATAAGCAAATTTCAGAAATTGAGGTCTTGGCAAAAGCAGCTTTGGAATAAGGTATTATTCTGAAAGGCATTAAGTGAGCAGACCCCAATAATGCGCTACGTTATGTAAAACATAACTGAACTTCCAGCAAAAGTAAGGGATTTTTCATTAAAAAGAGCCACTTTTTCAGAATAAAGTTCTTTATATGCCTTGTACTTTGGATGAAGCAAAACTTATTGAGAAAATAACAGAATACCTGAAAGATCATGTTCTTGTGGGGTTCAACTTTCATGGATTCTGCAAAGGAAAACTGTTCGGGTGGCTACCTCAAAGGCTCAGGAAGCTGCCAGACTTAGATCCAAGAGGTCTCTGAAAAATCTCTACACTGAGGCCGCTAACGAAGCTGAGTAGACACATGGATAGAGCAAAGGGGTTCTTAAAAATAAGAAACTGGTTTAGTTTGAATTAAGATTGATTTAGGATTTAGTTTGATCTCAAGCCAGTAGACACCATGTAAAAATCCTTGAAGAGAAGAAGGACAGATTATCCCTTGTCTGATCGATTATTTGCATTCTTGCTGTTTTCGTTAAGATGGGTTTTGATGGTCACTGGATCTTGTATCTGCTCCGCTCTGTCTGTTCTGTCAGTCTGAGACGCAGAACCTGCAGATTTGGCATCGCTGGAGCCAGATGCAGAAATAACAACGGTACTGCAGCTGTACGGTAAATAGCAGTCAGCTATGGTGCGTGCTATGCAGCAAGCCCAGAAGGACCTTGTTCTTCAGCTCTCCCTCTCCTAAGTTTAAAACCTTCTGTTCTGCGTTCTGGATGTGTGAAACTTGATGCCAAGGAGTTGGGGTTTAGAGGAGAGGACTTTGGTACCTTGCAATTTTAATCTTTACACCTTTTTCCATTGTGCTGGCCACAAGCCTGTGATGGCATGGTTATTTCTATTCTAAGAATATACTGTCATGTGTGTAGTAATTTGTAGAAAAAACACAGGAATTCTTGCTTTGTGGAAGTGGCTGGCACATGAGCACATTCCTCTACATTAGCAGAGTTTGCCGATAGCGAAGTATTGCCTGAATTTCTTTTTATTTTTACAGGATTTTCTACTATTCTAGGTCTCTAATCCATGCATCTGGCTGCACTGCTGGGCCTGGTCTGTAAAAAGGGCGAGATGCAATAGTTTACTTTTTCTAAGCAGACTTTACAGCAGGCTTTAAGAGCCTATACGCTTGGGCAGCGATCTGTGTTTAGTGCTCGCTGTGAATGATGGCTGGGCTTGTGAGGCTCAAGGCTGATCCATATTTTAAGTGGACGTTTTGACTTATCACCGTAGTTATTTAACGGGGCCCTTCGTAATCCTTGTTCCTGTGGAAAAAATCTTCCTTTTTATCTAGGATTGTCTGCAGGCAATGACACCTTCAGAAATTAATATCTTTGGTAGCAAATGTAGCCGGTAGGGCGGGCAGGAGTATCCAAGCTGTACGTGCATCCTACTTCAATGCTTTTCTTTCCCTCTGCTCCTTTTCTTGGGTCAAGTTGTGATTGTATGCTCAGGGTCACAGAGATTTGTAGCTGGGCCAGCTTGTTGCTAAGGTCTTCACACTTGTTTTTTTAGTACTTTGCCAAAACAAGGAGAATCTTTTTGAAGTACTTCTGAGTTGTTCTTGCTGTTGTGTATATACTTCCTCATACCAATCTGCCTCTGTGCGGGGATATTTTTTCCCTAGATTATGGGATGTTTTGGAGTGTTTCTTTTCGGTTTTTTCCCACTTCTCTTTTAGTTTCCATCCGAACAGATGCTGAAATATTTTCCTGCTGGGATCTGTTCTCTCGTCTGTGGTGATTTGGTTTTGTTCCCCCTCCCCCCCCCTTTTTTTGGAGAGTTTACTGAGACTATTCAACACACACTTTCTTCTGCTCTGTCTCATTCCATTACTCACAGTTATATGCCCGTAGCTAATTATACTCTTCCACTCCTTTCTTGGTGTTTGTATCCTTCATGTACTTACAGATGGTTATCAAATCCCCATCTTGCTTAGCCAGTCTGTCTAGCACTTGCGACTTGACAGAGATTTTTATCCTTCCTGGTTCTTGAATTGCTTTGCTCATCCCTTCTCTCCAGATGGCTTGAGAGTCTTCAAAATGATGCCCTTGGCCTTCTCACATCTGGGTCCTGGAGGTGGTGCCTTTGCTCGTGTAGCAGTCGCTTTAGCTTTTGGTCATTTTACTGTATTGCAAGTTCATGTGAAGTTCCTTCCTCAATCTGTGGTAGTGTTGCTATCCTCATCTATCTCCCCACTGAATCTCTCTAATACGTTCCCCGCATGTGGGAGTTTGGAGTGAAATGAGACTCATTTTGTCTTTTTTGGCCATATTGCTGTACTCCCAAAGTCTCTTTATATTATATTTCTCACAGAAAAGCACAAAGAAATATCTATGCTAAAGGAATACTAATGCAGTGAAGTGAAACATTCAGAAGTCATTAACTTGTGTATAACTGCTTCTACAACTTCTGATGTGTGCAATATGATGATCTTGAGTTATATGGTGTGTCATGGTTTTCCTCTTCTTCCTTCAGAGCACAAATGAGGCATTGTATACAGAATGAAGCAGCTGAGCTGTTACCAATTATTGTTCTTATTTTTAATAGAATAAATAGCTGCCTCACTGCTCTGTATGGCATGTGCCCCCTCCTTGCTTGGTCAGTTCTTGTTCACCATCGTTTGTGTGACACCCCCCGCCCCCAGAGTCTTGGGGTGACTGGGTCCCCCTGGAGCACTGGTTCCGCTTCACAGTCTTTGTCTAAAATATGAAGATGTGGGTAGGTGTCCAGAAGGAAAATGGGGTTTAATTATGTTGCACACATGGTAGAGCTGGGAGAAGCTGATGCAGTTTTTAGCTCCTTCTTCACTACGGTCTGGCTGGCCTCCAGTTGGTATCTTCTGACCTGCATCCCTGGGCTTACGTTGAGAACCTTTAAGAAGTTTCCACCTTGAAAAGCAAACACAATTGTTTCAGGTTCCTTTCTGAAAAAATACTATTATATCTCTGGGTCAGATCAGGACATTGCTCATGCACTGGGCTTACCTTACCTTCCTGCCCTCTGCGTTTCCCTGGAGTCTCCGAGCTGTGTTTTGCAGCGAATGCAGTGTCAGTGGTCACACACACACCTGAGCCTGGCAGTTCTGTGGACATACAGGGGTTCCTGGCGGGAACATTTTTGTGCTGACTTGTTAGGTACTTTGTGTTGCACAGTAGCTTAAACCTGAAAAGTGGTTTTAGTGCAATACTTTTGTCCCTGGTTTGGAACGGACAGGCTTCCTTTGGGGATGCTTTTCCTCACCATGCTGTTCACAGCTAGTGACTCACGTGACAGTGGCTTCAGTTTAGCTTCCAGAAGAGTTCATACAGGACGTGAGCTATTCAGTGCTGGTTTGAAATTCATCTTGACTATTCAAAGTTGATTGCTTTTTGTAATCTCTTTGCCGTCTCCTGTGGGACATGCTCATTGCCAGAATTTCCTGGTACCATATGAGCTGTTGGTATTCTTGGCTCTGTTTTAAATGAGTCCAGCTTTTTCTGCTTGTCTGAAAGAATCAAACCATGTAGGCTTCAAAAATGTTCTCAAGACTGCCTCTTTTCCATCCACTTGCCCCATGGCAAAATTAGCTATATCTAAATGAAGTTTGCTTTTTTTTTTTGTTGTGCTTTCCTGCTTTCTAGTGTTCTGCCAAACTAGCGCTCGGTATTTCTAGCACTGAGTTTGGAGCAGAGCAGTTTTTACAAAGCCATCTGGAGCGTTTAGCCTCAGCCTCCCTTTTGGGTTACATGGCCTGGGGTTTATAATACTGCCAGGACCAGATGCAGAAGTAGCAATGAGAACATCAGTATATTTTTGAAAAAACATTCTTCTGCACTGTCTGGGCTCCCAGATGGAAAATTAGTTGCAAGATGCTAGCCAAAGCAGGACTTCAAGTGGAGGGACCTGAGGTCATCTGGAGCACAGGAGAGAATTCCAGAGGCAAGAGAGAGCAGCCTGGAGAGGCATGAGGATGCTGGGGCAAAAGAAAGACTACGAGTCTTAAGAGCAGTAGTCAGTTGGTTGCTGTTGGACTTGATTTTACCAAAGCAATACTGACTCTGTATCTATTTAGCTTGTTACCAAAATCTGCCAACATGATTTGGTTTATAGCTACTTTATCTCTTAGTCTGCCTTTCTGCCCCAGGAAAGGAAACCTTTTTAGCATTGTTTCAAGACAGCTGTTCAAAACTGTCAGAGTAACACTGGCCTTCTAAGGGTTAACTGAGCCTCAGCTAACCCCCTGTCACCTTGCCTTGAGAATTGAGTTGTCTTCTTGGGGGAGAGCTGAACTGCTGGAAGAGACTTTTTTGTGTTTTCAGTTTCAAAAGAGAATGACAGCTACTGAGGTTTATAAAATTTTAAAACATTCCAATTTAAAGGACTTTAAATATTGAATGCAGACAACTTTTCCATAGGCAAAGCAATCATGGAAAGAGGAAGCAGCCAAGTTTGATCCAGTTGGGGGCCAAAGGCCCTCTATTAACTTTGGAGGGACAGACAGCAGTCTCGCATAAGAAAATCTGGCTCTTATACCAGATGGTAAATTATTATAGAGCACTAAACAGTTGCAAAAAGATCAAGTCTATAAAGCATCTGGTAGGGTAACAGAAAATTCATCAGTTTTGCATGATGCACATTGTATGTACCTCATGGGCTTGAGACGAAACTTATAAATCTGTCAAGCTTGAAACCGGGGAGAAGCTTGATCTCATTTACTGAAAGAAGAGAGAAATTGAGAGACAGACCTATTCTTCAGCTGAAGGTTTTGTGTTCCTGAGAGTTCCTCCTGAATGAGGGCTGTGGAGGTGCCATTCACATGACATCTGAGCAATCTGCACTCAAGATAAACCATCAGATCAGGCATTTTTGTTGTTAATGGAAGTGAATGAAAGAGGAGAAGCTCTCTGAAAGCTATTCATCCCCAATCTGGTCTGATAGGTACCTAAGATGTTTTCAGCACCTCCTGTAAAACTTGTTCTCTCTCCTAATCTGAGAATTTGACACACATCATTAGTTTTTACACAGTAATTTCAACCCTTGGTGGGTGTTGGTTTGTTTTGTTGTTTTTTTTCCCCGGCCCCAAGAAGAGTAGCCTCTTAAGCGTCTGGCTGCTGTCAAGCCAGATGTAATGCTGCTTAAAGTGTGCTTCAGGAGGTTTGCTTCTCTGGGCTGCACAAATTAGCACCGTACGTGCAGAATTTAGAGCCATAATCTTCACTCTTAATCCAGGCACTTCTTCCTGTTCCCACGTGGGCTGTATCTGGAGAGCTGGCTAACCCCAGGCAAACTGCTTGGGGACTGAGCGGAGTTTCCCGTTGGAACAGAGCTTGTGCAGCTATAAAGATACAGCTATCTGTGTCTGCCTCTGCGGTGTGAGACGTGTTAATGGTGCTTTTAGTAATTCTTTGGTGAGAGATGAATGAGGTTATGGAGGGGGGAGAGCAACAAAGAGAACTGAGTGTGCGGCTGGTATGAAGAGCCTCTCTTGCAGTATTCAAAATCTTGCTGCTGAGCTTACTTGGATTTATGCTTTCTCACTGAGATAATAAAAGCAGGATGAGACGATCAGTATTCTCTCTGCATCTAGGTTAGAACTAGGTTATTTTGTAAAGTATTTTCAGATGTCTTGGCTGTAGAAGACATTGCATAAATAAAGATTTCTCTATGTTGTGTGATATTATAACTTGTGAAAAGATTTACTGTGCAAATACAGTAACAGAATGGAGAAGAATCATGATCTGCTGTTTGTTAGTACGATGGGATGTAAATATTTGCCTAGGTAGATTCCCTTGAGATTTCTTGTGGATTTCCCTCGGCGCTGTAGTTGTTGGCATTCTTTGAGCGCTGTGTTTTTGTCAGAAGTAAACATGCTCCTTACATGTGATACTTAACTTCCATCAAATGCGCTGTAGTTCTCAAAAAAAAAACCCAACAAAATGGAAAACAAACCTTTCCCCCTGCTTCCAAAAAACCCAGCAAAATGCAAATATACCTTTGTTAGGACAGTCTTGAACGTATTTTTGAAATGTCTGCTTGTGCCACATACAGCCTGTGCGCTTGCAGATACTTTGCTTCAAGGATGCTCACGGCATCCACTCAGGCTGGCATCTGCCAGCATGAGATTTTTTCACTATTAATGCTGTATTGCTGACTTTTGGTAACTCTTCCAGCTTAATGAAGGAGAATCTTATCAACTTTTGAATGACTCTTGAGCTTGTGTTGATATGCCCAGCACTGAAAGAGTGAGCTCCTGGCCCCGCTGAGCCTTGTCGCTTTGAGGGAATGGGGCTTACTGGCTCCTTTTAAAATCTGTTTTAACAGGCAGATCTTGGAATTTTGGATGAAAGTAAGATGAGTATATTCTCATTGAAAGCTAAATAAAGCAGATAGACAGAAATTCCGTACTTTGAAAGTACCTGCCTTTTTTGTTTGGGTTTCAAGGAATTTTCTGTACTTCTGTGCTCAAGCGGATGCCCAAGTTAAACCAATTTCCAAGATAATTTGCTTGGTTTCAGAGAGGGAATATCCAATCCTCAATCCTTTTAGACAATCCTTCTCTCCATTTTTGGGTGGTTGAAGCTTAGATGTTTGCTTTGGGTAAAGCTTCTCTTTATTGACACTTTTCTTAACCTTTTCCTGTTACTCTGGTAGCCCAGCAAAGTGACAGCTGATTCAGTTCAGCTTGTCTTTCTCCTGCTTGGACCCATTGAGACTTATCTGGTGTACACCAGCCCAGCTCGATGGGCCAGCTACGCTTAACATGTAGTTGACAGCAAACCCCCCTACCTGTGCCTGCCTGTCTCTTGGGCAGATGGAAGAGGAAGAGTTACACAAGCTTAAGACTATTTCTTGTATTGTAACATGAAACTTCAGAACTATTTGTTGTGAGTAAGAAAAACTAAAGAATGTATTAA
The DNA here is from genome assembly GCA_009806455.1 of Tetrax tetrax. Classification (NCBI taxonomy): domain Eukaryota; kingdom Metazoa; phylum Chordata; class Aves; order Otidiformes; family Otididae; genus Tetrax; species Tetrax tetrax. Next base: position 56,181 of record WHYT01000211.1, read on the forward strand.
TAGGCCATAACAGGGACTGGACATGCAGATGGACTTGGAGATGGGTGTGCATTTATGCCCCATGACCTCTGAAAACAGGTTGCTGGATTTGGGGACGTCGGTATGGAGCTATGCTGCTCAAGCAGGAGAGAGAGAGTTAAATTTAACTTCAAAAATATCTGTAACTGTGTCTTTACAATGTAGTTCAGTATATTGGCAGTTAATCTGTGTGTCAGATTTAATCATTTTCCTTTTCTTCCTCTCTTGATTTACAGGAGTAAGTCTGTGTCTGTAAGACTGGATGTACTGACCACTTGCCTCAGACTGAATAGGACTTGCTCTGCTTTGGAATATGGTGCCTCACTTCTGCGTCCCAGTACTCACTGTGCCAGCAGCCATCCTCTGCTGCTTCATGCTGCCTTTAGCAGGAGCGGACAGTAAGTAATGTTCAATTTTGGAAAGCTTGAATGCCTTGAAAAATTTCTCTCAACAAATACTAAACCTTGGTACCGGGAACACTGAGGACTGAGGGATAACCCCCTTCAAATCTCTTGTTTTCCAGTGTGCGCAATGCAGATAAAAAGTATCTACGTGAAGGGGCACAAGTAGAACTGAAAAGGCTGACAAAATTTATTCAAGCGCAGTAAGAGCTTCTGTAGTAGCTGCAAGATCAAAACCTGAGAATTTGATTTCTAACATGTGCAGATGAGTAAAGAAAATTGTGGGCGGAGAAAGAGAGAAGTATTGGGGTCGCAGTAATCCTTGTTACTTTATTTTCCTTGTTCTTTTGCCAGCTCTTGTAATTTGTGTAGTGCTGAGACATCTCTCCTGAGTCAGTGGGTGACTGAGAGCCACTGGGGAAAGGGTGCGAGTTTCTACCTTCTGGCCTAGCTCTCCTACACCTGTATTTCAGCACATTTCCTCGTGGTTGTGTTGTAAGCTGTTGTGTCCATCCCTGTTACCCTGATAGCCTTACAGCACCGCTGTGAGTGGCTTTCATCAGCCCCATCCAGGCCAAAGAGAAAGCTGTGCACAGAGGGCTGCTGTGGACAGACAAGAAGAGAAACTTGGCTGATGGTGGACTACTGAAAATACCTTAAAGTCAGAATTCCCATCAAGTGAGTTAGGCAGAGTGCAGGAAGCCTTGTCAGTTCTTTGCATAGTCTTGTTTTTCATAACTCACTTGTGTGTATTTGCTTATATATGTATTATGCAGTAATACATATATTATATTTATATGGGGGTATTTATGCAGCCCCCTCCCCCTTTTTTACCAGGAACTGGTTTTTCAGGATGTGTGAACATTCACACATTCACTGCAGGCTCTTTGGCACTTGCGAATACTCTGTGCCTTTGAAAGCACCCAGGGCTCCTGGGACGCTTGAGTCAGAGCAGAGAGGTGACCGTGATGCACCTCCTGAGCTGCCATCAACCATCTGCTTCTCACTCCAACTTTAGTCACCAGGCTTATAATTAAGATGTAATTTTGTGAAAGTTGAAGGAGATTTTGATAAGTGTTTGTAGGAGCTTGCCTGAATGGAGAAAATGGACTGGAGGTCCTGAATGTCCTTGCCTGTAGAGGAAGGAGTGAATTTAGAGAAGCTGGAGTGAAGGGGAGATGTGAAGAAAGATACGAATTCACTGTTTCTGTTGTCACTAGGGACAACTTCTGCCCAGGCAGCGGATTACCATGTAGTCAGTGTGAGCGAGCTGTCCCGTTAAACTGGGGCAGGAGCTGTCTCCTTCCTGAACTTTTTTCTGTGGCTGCTGGTGCTGCTGGAAGATGCTTATTCAGATCACTGTGTCTACACATCATAGCCTATTTTGATGTCTGGCACAGAGAAGTGTATATTTACTATTCTGATGTGTGTAAAAATTCCCTGAGGTTCATTATCTTTATCCTAGCCCCTGCAAAGGAGAGAAGCATCACTCCATCAGGCACGCAGAAGCTGGTGCAGCTTGAGATGTCCTAGGACAGGTCTTGGCCTGAGTCTAACTTGCAGTAGACATGGTTTGCTAATTTTGTGGAATAGTTTCACATGCTTAAATTTAATAAAATTGGCTCCATTTCACAGGCCTAGATCCAAATATTGGTGTCTCATATGTGGAACACCTCTGTGTTGAGAGGCAAGCGTATCTGTATGGACATCTTTTTCTCTGGCGCAGACTGACACTGAATTACTTTTTCCTAATCCAGAAGGCAGATCAGGAGAACAATGACCTTTTAACTGCTACAGCCACCATAGATTAACTGAGGCTTTCCTGGGATGGAAAGTGTTGTTCTTTGTATTTTAGCAACTTAGAGCTTTTTTATTATCTTGCCCCACTGAATCTTGCCACCAACTCTCAGTGGCAGGGAGCTGTGTGAAAGTGCCTGTTCTGTGCCTCTGCAGGGGGGGAAAAACCATCCCCAAACTGTGCATGTTTCATGTCCTGCCATCAGTGATGCAGACTAACAAGATACAGCAGTGGGGAGTCCTGGTTCTGGACAGCAGTGAAGGGCAAGGGGAAGGTATAATAATACACACACTCTAGGGCTTACTGTAAAAGCTAGAGAGGGATGCTGTGAAAGGAGCACCACATAATGCACCCTCTTCAGTTTTTCATAGAATCATAGAATCTTTAAGGTTGGAAAAGACCTCCAAGATCATCAAGTCCAACCATCAACCTAACACCATCATGCCTACAAAACCATGTCCTTTGGTCTCCTAAGCATCCGATTGGCTTCAGTCAAGGACCATTTATTTACATGGATTCCGGATGTAATGTGGCTGTTCCTGAGATTTTGCTGCGATTCTTCCTTTTCCCCATTGCAGCGCTGCTTGGAGGCAGTTGAGGGAGGAGCAGGCTCTGTATCCGCAAAGCATTCCTACGTTTCCCCCATTAGAAGCAACATGATAATGGGAGCCTACCATGGAATTCCTGGAATCAGCCGCCAAACCCACTTTTTACAGAGCAGTGAGGATGGAGCGTAGCGAAGGAGGGCTGCGCTGCGCTGCGTCCCTGGCAGCAGGCTGCCACGCGGCTCCTGGCCGGGTGCTCGGGGAGCACCCGTAACCGGGGCTTCCCTACCTCCCCTCCTGCGCTTTGGAGCTGCTGTTGTAGCAACGCATTTCAGCATCCCTGCCCTAGCTTCCTGACAATTAGGCAGCTGGCAGATAGCGAGATGTTAACGCCTGAGATAAAACAGATTGAATATGTATCGCTTAGCAGAATTAGCACCAGGCGTAGCACCAGGCGTGCGCCGCGATGCCTCTCCTGGAATTGAGTTCACGGGAGCTGTGAATAATGTCAGCGCCGAGGAATTGAAAGGGGCATCCAAAGGTTAAATGTGTGACAGTGTCAGAAAAAGAGGGGCTCGCTGGGTGCCTCCCTGCCAGCAGGACGGGAGCGATGGTTTCCCGGCCGCTCTGGTGGGGTGCTGGGAGGAGAAGGTGAGCAGGAAGGGCCACTACCCATGAACGGTGGATGCAGAAGTGCTAATTTGGCAGAAAGCACTTTCAAATCCTCCCTGGCTTTTACAGACTGCAGTAAGAAATTATTAAATTTTCTCTGTGATCTGACTGTGTTTCTGTCAGGGTGACCCTAATTCCATTAGAGCAGCTCGGAGCTGATTCAGGATGGCTGGATGGCTGTTTTACACTTTCTGCCTCAGATTGCTTATGGTTTGGTTTTTTTGGTTTGGTTTTTGTTTGGTTTTTTTTTTTATGCACTCTGTGCTTCTTCGTCTGTCAGCTTTTGATTGTGCACGGGAAAAATGGCTTTGCAGATTTCATTTAATGTTCAGTTCAATTGTCAGCTAAAAGATGCTCTTTTCCAGCTTTTGGAAATATGTCATTTACTCTAATAAAATAAAAAAAAAAAAACCAACAAAAAATCCCCTCTCAAAACAAAACACAGAGAAAACGGGAAAAAATTTAATACTATCGTCAGAAATCATCAGTGATGTGTTTCATTGTTGGCTTGTTTCTTAAAAAATTAGGCTTTGTTTTTGAAGTCCTGGGTACAGCTTCCATTAGCCAAAGGAAGAGACTAGGTGACCCAGCCAAGGTCTTTTCTAACCAAAATATATCCTGGTTTGTCTTACACAGAATTTCAAAAGCCTGAAGGAACAAAACCACTTCAAAAGTGACCTTGTAGAAGGAAAGAAGTAAGGCAGTATCAGGCTGGCTACCTGTGAAGTGATACGTCATAAACAAACAATTAGCACCTTCTGGTTTCTAAGGACAGAGCAAACTTGGCTTTTGTTTGAGGGATGGGGGAAGTTTGCAGCAGTGAGCTGGTGAGGGCAGGTCCCTGGCTGTCACCCCCTGCGGCAAGCAGGGACCCCAAGTCTGAAGTGTCTCAAGGCTGCCCTGCCCCTTGCTAGAGATAGTTGCTTCGTATCTGCATGTCATACAGATATTTTTTTCCAATCAACCATGTTTCTTGGATGCTAATTGGATTGAGAATACTAATTAAAAAAGAAGATAGGAAAGCGAGATGTTGATACTTGCCAAGGTTGAGAAAAGGAAGAATACTAACGGCCCTTCTGGAGGGGCAGCTCCAGGGGAGCTCTCTTTTCCCAGGGATTTTCCTTTTACCCAAAGAGCCGTGTGGAGGTTTTGGACAGAGAAGCGCTGGAGCGTTTGTTGTGACGCTTGGTTCCCCTTGTGCTCCTGTTGTGCGGGTCTGGAAAACAGCCGCTTTGCGGAGCTGGGCAGCAGGGTCTCATCCCGAAAGTGGGACTTGAGGCTTCTCCACTGCTACCTTCCATCCGTTTCTGCTCCCTGGTTGATTTGTTTGCATGCCTGTCCCCCAGCACGGCACGTAGTGATTATGTGTCATTGGTATGATCGGATTCTGGGTATTGCAGCACAGGTAAATACTAATTTTCTGCAATTCCACCTTGACTAGCTTGACAAATTCCATCAGTGAAAAGAACATGTAAAATATTGTTTAGGAAAACCCCTGTACCCAAGGCATTGGGGTTGCATCATTAAGGGACAGATTGAAATATTAACCACAGTTATTGTGCAGCTTTATTTTTGGTGTCCTTACTCATCATATATATATATATTTACGTATAAATGGGTTCTGTGCTTTTCCTTAGAATATCTAAATGCTGCCTGCTTGTGACTGAGTCTTGCAGACATCAGGCAGGAGGGATGCTGTAAGAACAAACAACGTTTATAGAGTAGACAGCAGATCTTTTTCAGCACTGATAGCCATTGCCCTTTCAGCCACAGCACCTGCAGGAGTTATGTGAATTTATTTGGGTAGCAACCTACAATAGGTTACAGCATGGTCATTTGTCTTTTTTTTATGTATTCTTAAAGCCAATGTTGCTCATCAATCAACATCAGCTGCTGGGTCAAAGGTCTGCTGAGCCCCAAATCCCTTATCCAGCGACGGTCAGTACAACAAGCTATGGAGGATGCAAGAAGAACATGAATACATAGTGATCCTTTCCTGGTGTCCTCCTCTAGCCTTCAGTGGCCAGTGGCTCCTGAGCCCAGAGAAATAATGTAGTAACTTCAGACAGCATCGCTCTGGATCTTGCTCTCAGGCAGCTCTGAGCGTGTTATCGATCATCAGAGGTGTCCTGGGGGCAGCGGTTTGCATGAAGACCATGGTGTAGGCTCTGACTTTTCCTTCTGCACCATGGCTCCTTTTTTAAACCGCTTACTGCTGTGCTGCAGGGCTGAGTGGTCTCACTTGCCAGTCACACCATTCAGACTCAGCTGAGTGGCCAGAGTTACGCTCTTGCCTTGACAAGGGAGTTCATGTTTTTAAGTCTCCATGCAAGTTACCCAGCACAGCAACAAATGTTGAAGGGCTGATATATTTTATATACTTTCTTTGAGAGAGAATGTGCTCATTGGCGTGGTGATGTAGAAAAACAGTAAAACTACACGCTTAAAATTTTATCTTCAGTGTAGATTCATAGTTTTTAAGGCCAGAAATCAGATCAGTGTAGTCTTCTGCTCTGACCTGTGTAGCACAGGCTGTATAATTTCAGGGAGTAATTTCTACATCTACTTTTAACAGCTGTGGATGAGCTAGCGTGTAGTTTTTAGGAGGCTATCAAATAACGATTTGAAGACTAAATGGTAGAGAATTTACCTGTCTCCTATGTGATCTGTAAAAATGGCAAGTAATCATTACTTCTACAAATCTGTATTTATTTCAAGGTTCATTTATGCGGTTTTTGGGTTCAGACACGGATGTTGTAACCTGTGTCAGCTAGGCTGGAGGCTCCTGCTATTTAATGCAATCTCCCTGAGAAGCAAGGTAGAGTGTAGGTGTTAGACAAGCTGAAAGTTTGTCCTTTTTGTTGTAGAAAAATGGGTTGCTCTTGATTTTTCTGATCAGAGATAATTTTTATAGTTCTTCACTAATCTTCCAGACTTTTCAATAAGTTTTTTAAGGTCAAGGGACCAGGAGAAGGAAGAGAAGTGGCCCCATCTTGCCACTGTAGAATGACACTTTAGCCTTTTTGCCCATAGCGTTGAGCTGGGAACATGGTCCTCCACAGTGACCTCTGAATCCTTGTCTGGGCCTCTGATTCCCAGGATGCAAACTCCCGTTTCATTACCGTGAGCTGACTCATGAATACCTGCCCTTACATACATTAAAATGCATTTTGCTGGATCCCAGTCATCCGAGTAATTCTGTACAGGTGATCTTCCCTTGATGTTACTAGCTGACTACCAGTCTTGGTAAAACTTACCCTTTACTTTACAAAGTTAGTTGCATTTATTCCCAGATGTTAATCAGTTGTGACTATTGGCAGAGGCTGCTGGGAGTATTTTAAGAAGATATTTTAAATATCCTATAGTAGTGATGGTTACATTCTTTGCAGATGGAAAGGAGTGCCAGGAAACGGATGAAATATAGTTTGTCATGCTGCTGCTTGCTACTTGCAGTACTGACATCAGATGGGGGAAAACTATGAGGTCTGCTGGAGCTTTCAGTGTTTCAGCTGAGCCGTTGTAAAAAGCAATGAAGTGGTAATAGACATGCTTTTTTTTTGTTTCTTTGATTATCTGTTTGTTATATTGGTGCTTCAGAATGATACTGTAATGTAAGATGATCAAGCTCATTTTTGTGAACAACCAAGAGTATGAAATTTGTTTGCTCAAAGTGTTAGTCAATCTATTTTGATGGTGAACATGTTTGGTTTAAAAATGAAAACAAAAAAAGCATCTGTTCGTGGATGCTTTTTCTCTGGTAAGATGTCTGTCTTTATGTATCAGTGGCTGGAAAGCAGTGGTGTACTTTTAATGGAATGCTGCATTTAGCCCCTTGTGAGAACCAGTGGTTTGTGCCAAAGACCAATCTCATTTATTTTGTTGGTGTGAAAACACCGTAGGGTGCTTACTGAAGGCTTTAAGTCATAGAAATGTCTTTTGCCTTACACACTTTACTGACATATGATTAGTGAATTAAACCAAAGCACATTTTATAGTGGGCGATGGTTCTACGTTTGTATATGAATTGCATCCTGCAATGCTAGACCTTGCCCCGAACGTCAGTCACGTTTGGGCTTTCCCTGATGCATCATAACACTAAGCCTTCACAATAAAGGACACTCACATGATATTAAAAAGAAATAGTCACAGAATGTATTCTGTTTCATGTAGTAGAGGCTGGAATGAACTTAACAGTCCTGCTGTGCTTTTCAGATGGCTCTTCATTGCATGTATACTCGTTATTTCCTTCAGATTTTTTTTCCCAGCAATTAACAATACAACTATCAGGAATGTATTCTGTAAAATTAATTGAGACGTGTAGATAGTACCTGGTCAAAACGTAAAGCAAATGGAAATGCCACCATTTTCCAACAGATGTTCGTGGCACCAACCGTGACCGTTCTGAGTTGGTGCTCTGAACGAAGTCAGCGTGCCAAGAAGAGGTTTGGACTGGTTTGTCTCTGCTACATGTGGTTATTCTGCTTGAGCCAACACTGAGTTCTCTGAAAGCAGCCGTGCTCTCATAGAAAGGGCCATCATCAGTCCACTGTTGGCACTGGTTAATGCTGCAGATCTGACAGGAAGATTGCACTCAGGGAATTCTTGCTTGCTTTTGCTGCTTTTCTTGTATTCTTTTATTATAAACTCTGTCTACATGTGATGACTTTCTTGGTTCACCTGAAAGCCCTTGCAAGTTAATTGCCATGTGGGGAGGAGAAGACAATGACTCTTGAGCCTTTGTACTTAGATATCAGAATTGCAGAACACCTACATGTTTTCTTTGGATTTATTTTTAGCCAAATTTGCTTCAACTCTTAGCGCAACTATTGCTGTGTTACTTCTGTTAAAGGTTGTTTTGAAAAAGATTTTAAAGAGGCCAGGAAATACTCAGCAGCTTTACTCGTGTAGGTCTCTTGCCCCTGAAAAAGTCCATTTCTAACAACCATTTTGGTCTTGGCATTAGCACAGCTGTGCCGGGTGGGCAGGGCGGTTCATTTTCACCCGCTTGTCAAAGCCAGTTGATGGCTTGTGCGTGAGCACGTCGCCAAGCTCTTGCTTTCATCGTGGGGCCGTGCATAAGGCAGGGATGGCGCTTCCTCGGTTTTCAAACTTGAAGCTGGAGTTCTCTCTTTCGAGGTAAATGTGAGGGTTGCTGTGCATTGGTTTCAGAAAGGGTTTTGATCTTTGTATTTGAAAAAAAAAAAAAAAAACCACAGCTTAAAAGTGAGAAGGCTATAGGTATGTTGTACTTACACAGTGTTTAATTTACAAGAGGAAGAACTGAATTATGAGTGGTGAAAATCTTGTGAAATGCTGAAAACAGTTAAAATATTGACATGACGAAGATGATTATATTTTAATTTAATCGTCATTAGCATCAAACAGAAACTTTAAGTGGTAGTGAACTTATCTTCTGCATTCACATTTGATTTATAGGGCATTTACTCAATCGGAGGGTGTACTAGCAGGGGGAATCAGTAAAATCTGAAGAGAAGAACAGAGAAAATACATTCCCCTGTAAAGGACTGGGATTCCTTGTCTTGGCACAGTGTTCTCATTCTTGGCATGCTGACTACAAAGACTTTAATGTTGCTCTCAGGAGGATGATGAGGCTAGTCCAAGACCTGGAAAGGCTCCCTTTGCTCCTGTTTGATGTAACAGGTAATGGTCTTGGCTGTTGACTTGTCATTTGTACATGCTGTATATGGACTTCCAACATACTTTTTTATGCTCCATTACACACAGTTTTAGCAGGGGTTACACAAAGTTCTTTAGTTATAACCTGTGGTTTTCAGCTTTTTATGAGTTTGTTTCATGGCTGAAATGTGCCCAGGTTGGTCTTCAGCCAAAGTGCAAGTCGGGGAGCTGTGTTTTACGTGTTGGACATTTGTTTTTTGGATCTTTCTGCAAAAATTGTCTTTGGATGCTCTTAAAAACAAAGAGAGTGGAAGAATACTTTCGTATCCTGTAAAACAAACTGTGGTGTTATTCACAGGTCTCAAGTCTAAAATGTCTGTGAAAACATTTGACGTTACTGTAGATGTACTTCAGCAGTCAAGAGAAAACAGAACTTGATGTGTGGAAGGGAGTTACCCATAGAAAAATAAGCTGCTGAATAATATGAAGGGAATTTCAGGCTAGATCATTAAATGCATGTGAGTAAAGGACGCTGTCTGAGCTTGTGTGTAACTAAATTGCCCGTATATTTGTTCTGTCAGTAGCCAGAGCTGCTCTTGTCTCAGGCTTTCAGAAACGCAGAGGTGCACAGCAGAGGCGGTCCTGCAGATCCTACAGCACGTAGCCTGTAACTTGTGCAGACAGAATTAGTGCACATCGGCACTGTGGAGTTTGTGTTCCAGTGTATTTGTCTATTTTTTGAGGCAATTGTGTGAACAGAGGGTTTTCTTTGTTGAAGTTGCTCTGTGGTTGTACTGTAGGCCACAAGCGTTTGGACTTGTCTTTCTTGATAGTGCCTGTTGATCCTTGGTACTGCCCTAGTAAATGCATGAAATATGTAACATATTTAACTGCCTAGGGTTGTTTGGGTTTTTTTGTTTGCTTTTTTTTTTCTCAAATGCTGAGATACTTCTCTCTTTCTATGGCTGCAGAGTTGTGTGCTTTTATTCTAGGAGCAGGTTATGAGTTGGGTTTTTTTACACATTAAGACAGAATCCCTGGGAATGTGTATTGTTCAGTCGGCATGCATGCACTGCGCAATGTCTTTTCAATTAGACACACAGCCTTCTGATGCAGATAAAACATTTTTTTCCCAAGGCCAATTTAGCTAAAATCTCTGACATTATCTTTAATCTGTAGTATGTTGCATGAGAACAGTTTCCTATGTAATTTTGGCAAATTTAAGAAAATCCACTTAACGTCTAAACATGCAGTATACCACATGATGTTTGCCAGGTTTATGTCAAATTGAAGAGACTATGAATTATTTTGTGTTATAATTGTTGCTGGACTGCATCAAACTCATGGTCCGTTTATCCCGGAATTGCCCCAACATAAGCCTCCAATGATGGCCTGATGCCACCTGTTTTAGGGAGGTGAAGAAAGAAAGATCCCGTACTCTTGCTTTTTCTCATCCCACCCAAATTAGCTCCCATTTCCTATGTGAAATTAGAAACTGTTGCAAGAAGATGGATTTTTATTATTGTGTCTGTAAAGTATTATTAATTGCAAAAACTTGAAATATTGTTATATCCACATGGGCAAAGGAATAATGCCCAACATAGATTTGTCAAGGTCAGATCAATCTAATTTCCTTTAATGACAGGATAACAGGCTTTGTGAATGGAGAAGCAAAAGATGTCATTTATCTTCAGCAAGGCTTTCAGTGCTCCCTCATGAGACTTTTTCTTGTGAAACATCTGCTCATAGGGTGGGTATTTGGCAGTTTGGTAGCATTCAGCATTTGCAGTAATGATCTCTCTGATAGAATAGAGAACATGCTTATTAAATTTGCAGGCAACAGCAAGCTGGGAAGAGCTGCAAGCGTGTTGGAGGACACCATTAGAATTCAAAGTGATTTTTACAAATTGGAGAAACTGTCTGAAAGGATGCATGTCAATAAGGAGAAATGTGGATAGATGTTTGAAAATAGGAGTAATCAGCTACATAAATACAGAATGAGAGACAACTGCCTATACAGCTGGTGTACAGAAAAGGTCTTGTAGTCCTAATGGATCAGAAACCATACAGAAGTTACCAATGCCATGCTGTTTTGAGAGGGACGAATGTCACAATGGTATGCAGCAATGAGGAGTTTCACCATCCTGAAGACATCCTGATAGTCGTTCTACTCTGCTCACATTGATAAGACCTCCAATGAAATGACATCTCATCTCGAGCATCCCAGTGCCAGACTGGAAGGAGTAACTGAGGAGAAATCAGTCCTCCCCATCCAGTGGTAGGAGAAGAAATAACGTGCTTAAACTGCAGCTGGGGAGTTCAGGTCGGGCACTAAGCAGTGCTTGCTGACATAAAGGATTGTTGAGCACTGAATTGAATTCCAGAGGAATTTCTGGAATCTCGTATACAAACAGAAAGCATTCCCTCATATAGGTTTTGAATTGCCACTGTTACTTTTTAAATTGAATGTTTCTTTGTCTTCATTTATGAACTAGGAAGGTACAGGCTCCCAGTCTGTCTTCTCTGGGTTGCTGGATGCTCTGACATTTTTATTCTATCTTTTTTCATCCTCCTTTCAAGTGATAATCACTCTCTTCCATCTGACTTTCTAACTTTGTGTGAAAGTGTTTTCCAGGCCCTTCGACCTCCTCAGTGCCCTTCTCTGACTTTTTAGGTCTCCTTGAAAGCAGCTAATGGGGAGAACACAGGGGAGACTATGCCGTTAATAAAACGAAGCTTAAAAACATCCTCTGTATGTAGTTTCCTCATGAACCCTCACAGATTTGCTATCTTTTTGCCCCCATTACGCATTGACTAAAGGTGTTTCAGCTGCCTGTTTCAATGTGCGGTTTATCTTCTGAAGCCATATAGGTTAATTCGGCTTTGCAAATTGGAACGGGTAGTTCTGCTTCTGTTGTTTTGTTTGATTTTTTTCTCTCCATACATGTTATGTTCTTATCCGTAGGTAATTATCTGAGACTTTACCACACTATACCTGTGTACAGAGATCTGTCTGAACTTTCCTGGTTGCAGGAGCTTTGCTGGCAAGGCAGCTGCTGCACCAAGGCAGGGAGTCATGGTGTGTGTACGGCGGTTGCTGCAGTGATGCACGACAGCCTGTCTCTTGTCATAGCACCAAATTTCTCTGCTGTCTTGCAGTCAAATACTTCCAGTGAAGTTGGACCTGCACCAGGGGACCGATGCTGCTTGCTGTCTAGAGCAGCGCTGACCAGCCGCCCTTGCAGGGTGACTTGAAATAGCTTCTGGCTGCTGAAAATGCTGTAGGGGACAATTGCAGGAGATGCTACAGGTCTTGTAAGACCTATTGAATAAAACCTATATTAATGCCTATTGGTGTGTATGAAAGGGAAAATGTATTCAAAATGCGTGTGTGTGTGCAATACTTCTAATGTCAACAGTAGTGGAAAGGAAGATCTGTAAGGTTTTTTTTCCCTTCTCCTTGCAGTAGTTATCCTTCCTATGAATAACTACGCATCATCCTATGGGCTTCTGTTGGGTGAGTGCAGTCCCAAGACTGTATAGGATGGGAACGCCTCATGATTCACGTTGAAAGATTATGGTTAATTCATTGCATATTTGTTTTGGATAAGAAAAAACTATTTGCCCACCTAAACTCTTCTTTTCCCGAATTTTATGAGACAGCCATGTGCTTCTTGGAAAGCTTTCTCAAAAACAGATCAGAAGAAATTTGTCTTTTTAAATTAATTTATTTAAATCAAGATGCAGGCCATTACACGAGTTCCTGAAATTCTGGTCATTATGGTGGGGTGGTTTTTGCAGTCACACTTTGGCTTCAAACTGCAATTATTTTTCAGAAGGCAGAGAATGAAGTCTGTTGCCTGTTATGAATAATAGAGTATGGTAATATCACAGCTCTATATGCAAACTCTGCAGACTGGCAGCACAGCTGCTAAGCGTTAACGTTTGTTAAAATATGTACAATCTTTTGTCAACAGAATTAAAACCAGGAACATTGCAAGGTTTGTTTCTGCATGAGAGTGTTTTGTAGGGAAATTTAATGATGAACTGTTCTACATTTTGACCTTTAAATTTTTTTTTTTTTCTGAGCCTTTGCACCTTCTAGTGAGTTGGGGAGATCTCAAATTAAGACATGTGGAATCCTAATGGCCGCCCTGACATTTCCTAGGCCTGGCTGGATACCTGAGCTTGATTAGTTTTCTGATGTACCTTCTCTGCCAAGCTGGAGAGGCTCTCATGCTCTGCAGCTGAGCTTTCTTTAAAGCGATTGCGCTGTAAACCTCATTCCAATTAAAAGGTGATGCTATTCTGGTAATGAAAACTTGTTTTATTGTTCCTCTCCCCTGATATGCATGCCAGTGGAAGTGTTGTAGGAAAGTGTTATCGTTGTTGTTTTTGTCATTTGTTCTTATCTTCCATCAGTCTTCATATACAGAAAAAAAGTGAGAAATGCAGCATGCTCAGTTGTCTGAGGGCGAATGTGAATCAGCAAGATAAACCTTCAGAGGGTGTAATGGGCCTGACTACAGATGATCCTTCAGTGCTTTGCCAGCATCTGTAGTTTGTATCGTTGTTGAACCTCAGACGGCAGGAGAAAATGGGTGGAAATAGAGCAAAGAACCCATGGCAGCACATTGTTTTGGTGCTGAGAAGGGAATGATGCATGCTCAGGCCATCTTCTTCGGCTCTCCTCCTCCAACCTATGGAGCGGGGAAGTCAAAGGTAACACCTAGAAATGTGAGACAGCAAGAAATAATGAGTTAATGTGAAGAATATAGTACCTTTAAGTTTTCTGTCCCTCACCAGGAAAGTGCTAGAACTTTGGAGTCCTGCTGCTTAAGAGAAGATGCAGACACGTGCTCTCCCCAAATGCCCAGCAGCTCCTTAGATGTTTCTGTCCCCCATTTCTCTCACCTGCAAGAAGAAACGCCAAAATTAGCAGATTGCTGATGGTGTCTGTGCTGGCAGAGGGTCCCAGAACTGATTTATAGCGCTTGTTCAGCTTTCAGTGAGCAGCAAATGCATTGCTTAATTATTCATGGCAGATGTATTATTGCAGGAAATTAAGACATCAAGGAAACAAGTAAAAACTATTACTGAATAGAGCTATAAACAAGGTAAGGTGGAAGGAGATGCAGGGGGACAGCGCTGAGATGTTAAAAAAACTTGTGCTCAGGAACGTTTCACGCCTTTTGAAAATAATTGGTTAAATTCCCAGATCTTTAAGTGATCATTCATAGTACATAATTAAATATTCTATTAGCTAACAAGTTGGGTTTAATTTGTTACATTTGTCATCTAAATTATCACATTTGTGAATGTGTGAAAACTTCCTATGGCTTTTTTCAGCATCTCTGCTTATATAAAGACACAGTTCCCTGTACGTCTTCGACTTTCCTTGGAAGATTTGCCATTTAACTTGTGCAGATACGTTAAGGCAACCTTTGGTTTGCTGTAGCAAAGGAACTGGTTTTGGGTCCCTGGGCCACTGTTCTGCCTGGAGCAGTGGTGTGGGATGCTGCTGCAGAGAGTGGGACCTGAGGGTCCGAGCTACCGGCGTTACTTTTCTGATGTCTGAAACCGTGCTGCAGACAACTGTACGTGTGCTCAACTCTTACAAATGGTACTGTGGCTTTATTAAAAGATTTATTTGTGTGTGGTGGTTGCCTCTGCCGTGAACCTGTCCTCTAATCTGCACCTGATACCCCACACTTGTACAGAAGCCAGAGCTGTTGGCTTTGAAGAGCACTAGCACCTTCTCGCTCACTGGGTGGCACTGCCAAGTGTCTGGTGTTCAACTGCGCTCCTTTACGCGGGGACGGAGTTTCTCCCTTACAGTTGCTCCAAGTTCCCCTTAGCTTTAAACCTTGCAGATTTCATGACAATTTTTCAAATATATAGTCAGTAACTGACCAGGACTTATTGAGAAGGAAGTAGTTTAAAGAAAACCCTTTCAACTTCTCGTTTTATGCTAGAATTATTAGCTTTGTTAAAAAAAAGGGAGCATCTCTTAAATTCGTATCTAACCTCAGGCTTCCAAGACTTACCATTTCATTACTGTTCATAGGCTCATTATTTTGGTACATCTGTAGTAATTTTGGAGCCCTTTGCTTTCTAACTTCAATTATGCAGTTTGAAAAGTAATAATATTAGAAGTCCTGTTACGGAGGACTCGGAGCAATTTTAAGATGAGCGAATGGATGATTCAGCACCGTATCACTAAGACCATGCCTACAGACAGGGTTACTCTTTGAGATGTCTTTTCTGTGGCGCAGGCATACAAAGTGTCAAAAATTCAGAAGTTTTCATTATTCATAGTCTTAATAATTTAGTGACAAAATAGCCTTGTGGAGTTTTGTTCCTATGATGGGAGGCTTTGGAATCTATTTGCAAACTTAGACTATTTGGTGTACAAATGTAGGAGATTAAAAGAAAATACTCTTTAACTTGTCCTATAAAGTTGATTTTCCTGGTTCTTGCAAGCATGATATAAGCACACCACATACATGAATATAACGTACAATAGTAATTGGGCAAAAAGAGACCTTGCGAGAATCTGAGACTCGAATGTAAACATTGAGGAACATGTTCCTAATTGGGTTTTGTGAAAACCTTGCTCTTCTGTACACGTGCATCTCGCGATCGCCCAAATAGAGCTTTGCTTGCAGACCTAATCAATTGGTTCTCGAGTCATTTAGCTTTTTTAATTACTCTTGTCAAAGTGAAAATTATGTGAAAGGACTTGACTGTGCAATTAGCTGCCGAACATTTTCTGCAGCAATAGTGGGAAGACAATACCGAGTCCCAGAATAGCAGTAGATACAACCACAGGAACAAATCTGCTTCAGCGAAGAAAGAGATATTCTAGTAACTCATCTGAATGAAAGATAATTTATTTTTTAAATATGCATATGTTCACAGATGCAAGCAGAAAAGGCTGTTTGTGTTAGAAACGCCTGTCCCCAGCTGAATGTCGGGTTAGTTACCATATCCCTCTGGTTTGCGGGCCCTGCTCTTTGTAAGCAGAGACTGCCGCTCTGCCCGCGGCCTCTTACAAGAGGTGCCAACTCCCTGACCTCTGTGCTGCCAGGGATGCCGTGCATGTGGCTGAATTTCATGAAAAAAGGTTCATCATTCCTGCTCTGCAGGCGTGGGAGAGTGCACAGTGAGTTTCTTCTGTGGGCTGCGAGAGCCTGGTTAGTGCTCATTCAATGGTCTATAGATCATCTGCTCAGACAAATTATATCTCTCAACAGCTTCACACTAAACTAATCTAGGCATTTAAAAAATAAATAAATGAGGCAGTGTCTATAAAGAGCTCCTATGTAGTGAAGTGGAGCAGTTGGAGCCTGATTAATGAATCCCATTTACCAGCCCGCATGGGTGTTCGCCGCTCCCCTCTGCCGAGCTCGGCCATCCAGGACGGCCCTTGTCGAACTACGCCACGCGCCTCCGACTGGGACCGCGGCCACGGTGGTGGGGATGGGGCTTTCACCTCTGCGGTGGGTGCGTGGCGGCAGCTGTGGCACCGAGGATGAACCTTGTGTGGGATGTCTGTGCTGCTGGCGGTGCGTCTCGGGGCCGAGCTGCAGGGCCTGTGCCGTCGCTGCCCCGGCTCTGCCGTGTCCAGGACCCAAGCGCGCTGGTGGTGCCTGTGCTGGGGGAAAACCTCTGATCTGATCTGTTTGGTGCCGGTGCCCCTCAGAGGTGTAACGTGTTGGTTTTCACCAAGTTAAAGCTGTGTTTTTTACAAACTTGATTGAAAATACAGTTTAGATGTCCTGACTGTTAAATTGCTGAGCTGATGGAGGGCACCCGTGCCGGCTGCGGGCCAGCTGACCGAGCTAACTCTTCCTGAGAACAACGCGGTGAGGGCAGCTGAGCAAATCCTGGTACTCATCCTCCTGTGTTTGGAAATGCTTAATAGATTCGAAGACTCAGAATTTTAATACAGCTCTCTTCTGTATTGACAGAGGTCTTTGAAGTCACTTGAACATTTTACTAAGCGTACATGTCAGGTTTTAGGTTATTTGTAGCAGGGTGCTTGATGATTTCTGATCTTCGTTAGGCCGTGTACGGGAAGGTCAGTCTGCACACATATGCATATGCCTAAAATCATGCTGCCTTTTAGTGCCTGCTGCACCTGGACGTGTTACTAGAAGAAGAAAATTTCTTCATTTGGATAGTGAATAACAAATAAAATTCCTCCTATGATACAACATTTTTACAGTGACTCAAGTTCCAGGACCGTACATGGCTGGGATTTTTTTTTTTCCCCCAGGAGATGATGGGGCCAGACCTGGCAGCACTGAGACGTCCATTCCTTGTGGAGAGATTTGAAAGCAGGTGAAAGGGCTCAGAAAAAAAACAGAGGAACACTTGTATTGGATCTGAAATAGTCAGCACATCGACTGCTGGTTTTGGATTATAGCTAGAGGCAGCAAGGTATTATGAGTGTAGAAAGTTACTTTTAATGATGTCGAATACATCGCCTGGGTGCGTGTGTTAGCTGGCTACAAATCAAGGAAACTAACACATTTCAAACTTAATTGTGTTTTTTGAGCGATTGGAGAACTCTTACGCGACAGCAGCTCCTTTTTGTGTGTAATACCTGTTTCATTCAGTGCACAAGAAAGAAGGGCTTTGGGAAGGAATGGTCTGGTGGTGTGAATTGCCAGGTTTTTGTACTGAAGAAGCTGGGAGGACTGTAATGAATGGGAGTTAGGGCTCTGGCAGGGGAAAAGTCTCATGGTTAAAGCACTTTTTGGTGTCCCAGAGGTTTGAATTCCAGAAGGGATGGAAATGCCCCTGATTGTGAAAGTGTGCCAAATCTATAGAGGGAATAAATTTTAAGGGAAAGTGATAAAATGTAACCTAAACACAGAAGATGGTGCCTCTCCAGTTACATCATGAGAGCATTTACTAAAAGGACAAAACCATGTAACTCTTCAGATTACAGAAAGTTCCAAGTTGTCTCTGGTGTGTGCCATCGTGTGAATATTAATGCTGAGGCGCGTATTACGGATCCATCAGAAGAGCAACTGAGAGCTGCTTTCTGTTCTGAGACATGAAAAAAAATACGGAGCGATTGAGACTGGGCTGTGAGCATCAAGTTTTTAAGCTGCAAAAACCGGCAAATAGTAGGGAATAGCTGCATCTGCCTGGGGAAATTTAAATACCTTTTCTAAACATGTTTGCAGATGGATCACCTTACAGGTATGCGAGAAATGTTTGCATTTCTGAGCTCCAAGAGGTGCTTGAGACGTGCTGGTCTCCTGTCTTCACCTCCCTCCTCCCCCTTTGCTTCTTGTGATTTAACATTCTTGAAGTTCTTTGGGGAGTTATACTTTGTCCCTGCAATCACTTTTAGATTATAAATGATTTTTCTAAGTAAGTCCTCTTGACTGTGGATCAGCAATCTCCGTAAATCATTTGGTGGGATACTTAATTTGAAGTTTCTTGGTTGCTTATGACAAGATGTTTCTGCTGCTGTCACTGTTGATGATTCATAGCTCAAGTGAAGTGCTTAGCACTTCAGAAAACACGTAACACAGGCAGTCCTACTCATAAAGCCTTTCCATCCTGAAAAAAAAAAAAAAAAGAAGAAAAAGGTCCCATGAGAGCTGTGCTGAACCGTGCTGAAATGGTGCGTGAGGCTTGTCTGCAGAACTGGCTCTGAAATGTGGCGGGGGAGGCAGGGGGGCCTTCCTGAAGCTGAATTGGCAGAGAAACTGGAGATAACTAACACACGTTTGTGATTCCTTTGTTTTCTCCTGAGCACGTGTATGAGTCACCAAGCCCATCCGTGTTTGCATGTGCGCGTGGGGACAGGGTGCCCGTGGTGATCCCATGGGATTTGGGGCGTTCGGCATTAACAGCCGGGCTCACAGCGCCATGTCGCGTGTTCCTGCCTCAGCCGTGGCGTATCTGGGTGGGTGGTTGGGAGGAAGTGGAAAATGAAGAGGCCTTGCACTAGTTAGAGGAAAAAACATAAAATGGAGCATTGAAGTACTGGCACCATCTGGATGTGGCTGATACTGTGCGCAGTGTCTGTGTCAGAGCAAAAAGGGATCCCTATTAAAATTATGCAGACACAAACCTTTTAAGGGTAGGAGGAGGGAGTGGCTGGCTGCCTAAATTCCTGCTGTTTTGCCATTACTGATGTTTTGCCTGTAAGAAGCTTCAATGAGGAAGCCTGACAGATGGCAACAAAGGGAGTGGTGCAAACAAGGGCACTCCTGCAAAATAAACGTTGAGCTTTAACTGTTTCACTGAATTGTTTAAAACAAATGTAAGAATTTGGGCAGAGCTACACAGGCATGTTATAGTGGTTAGGTGAAATTTCAGAAAAAAAGCAGTGGCGGTTGTTTTTTCCCCAGCCAAGCTGAATTCCAGGGATGCCACCGAGAGCAGCTGCATGCCCTGAATGCTGATGGGCAGCTGGTGCTGGTCGTGCGCCTCAACCCCCTCCTCCCCAACTTCCTCCATTTTTTTCAAGAAAATTCTTGTGTTCTTGTTTCGGACATTGCATTATAGGAGTGCGTTTGCAGCTGTATGAGTTCAGTGAAAAGGAACAAAATCATGAATGAGCCGGAAGGGTTTAAGAGGGCGGAAAAATCTGGCTGGTTTGGGCAGGTGGTGACTGAGGGCTCTGTACTGGCAGCCGGTTGGGGATAGAGAAAATTCACTCGTTTCAAATAGATATTCCAGGTTTTGCTTTAATTTTAGCTCTTTGACTGCTTTTGGTCTCATGGAATGGTGGAGGAGACTAGGGAATTTGAAGGGTTTGTTGCTGGAACTGGATGAGGTAAACGTAAGTGAAGGAAATTTTAGATAAAGTGAGAAGATCATCATGTAGGCTGTTTATAGACTTGTCTTTTAAATCCAAAGCAGTCTTGTAGCTGCTGTATGTTTGAAAGCACTTAAGGTTTGAGTGGTCCATAAAAATGTGTGCAGATGTTCTTCCTTCTCAATTTTCCGCATTCAGGATATTCAAACCACTGCGGTGGCTTTCTTCAGAAATTGTTTTATGCAGATCTCACAAAATTTTAAAACCAAACCAAGACTTTCTCGCCAATATTTAACCTTCACTAGAGAGACAAGTTAAAAAACACTCCAGTATGTGTTTCTGCAGGTATAAATTACATCATTTACATTATAAAGAGAAAGCCTTTTTAAGTCAAAAGCAAAAGGAGCTGGAGTGGAAAGGTGAGCTTCTACGCCTCTACCTCATTACCTGATCTCTCAATGCTGGGTGTCTTACCCCCGCTTTGTGCTAGTGCTGTGGCAGGCATGAGTTCACGCCAAATTTATGCTGTGTTTGACTGGGTTTTTTGTTTGGAAGTCACTGATGTACTAATGAATGCGAACTCAATTTAGACCCTCCTAAGACCTTCCATAATGCCTGTTGCACGTTCGCCTGAAATGCTGACAGAGAAACTAATCTTTTCTTTTTTAATATTAAAGAACAATAACAGCTTATTTAACACTGGATAAGAAAGAGGCTTGAGCAGCAAGGCACTTCAGTGAAATAACGAAGATATTTCTGTGAGCTGCCCTGCATCAAAGCATACGGAGCAAGATTTCTCTGCCACAGCATGACCTCTGCAGTGCTTCAAAGCGTCGGCGCTTTGCCCATCAGCCAGCTCCATGTTTTTACTTTGACTAGTGGTGTTCTGGCTTAAACCACAGAAAAGGACTTTTATCTAAGCACTTTCTTGGGAAAACTTTTCTTTGAGTATACAGGCTTTTGAAATGAAAAGCCACAAATGTTTTTTCAGTTGCCATACGAGCATACTTGGCAGAAACAGAAGAAACTTGAGTGCAGGGGAGCTTTTTAGGGAGGAAACTCTCCCTTTTGGTGGTTTCTGCAAAACTAAATGTGTGTTCTTACAGTCATACTCATTTTTGTTCTTTTATAGTTGTTGCATGTGAACTTGCATGTCTTTTATGTCTTGCTAATGTTTTAGCACTCTTCCTCATTAAGGAGCCCTATCTCACTTGTACGTGGGAGTTGTATTTCTGTGCATTGTGTCATGGAAAGTGAGTTTATTGTTTCTGTTAATGGGATGTGTGATCTGGATCAAAGTTCTCTCGACCCCTTAATAAACCAGTAATAGCCAGCCTGTTATCAGCTAACGCTGGCCAGTATCAGTCATTTTCCCTACAGGAAATGAAAATATTCAAGCATGAGGGGCCTAATCTGGTTCCCTTCCTCTTCCTCCCTTATCTCCCTGTTTCAGTCATATGTTGCTTTATGCTGGAGACAGTCTGCGTGTCATATAGGCTGGGTCTCAATTTAATCTGTAAACCTGTTTGTTTCCTGTGGATTTTTATGCGTTGATGACTTTCCAAAGACATTGGTTTGACCCATCAGCCTCGGGAGCTGCTCCATTTTGGTTGAGATTTCCGCTGTGGGGTGCCATGCAGTGGGATACCCTTCGCCATGTGTCCTTGGGAACTTCTTCCCTTGTTTCCCTTTCCTGAAGTAGGGCTCCAGACACAGGCTCAAGGTGCATTACAACACTTTGTCCAAGCAGCAGTGAAGCCACTGGTAGCCCATCTATTTTATCCCTGAAGAAAGTAAATCAAAACCAGGAATGGCAGTTCAAGTGGTCCTGCTTTGTACAGACCCATTTTATTCTTGGAAAAGCCAAGCAGAGCCTCTAACAGCAGATGCAGCTCTGGTGACACCGCTCCAGCTGGATGTGCGGGGAGGTTTGGATTCTGCGTCCCACCCTGCTTTTGGCTCACTGTGAGGAGGAAGGACTTGGCAAGGATGCTTAGTGTGGCACAGACTTTATTTGTCCTTCCAGACATGGGAATTAAAATGCCTCAGTGTTTAGGGAGGAAGATCGTTACCACAGCTAGTTGCAGTTAGTTTCCTTATGCTGGTTTGCTTATTTTTGGATATGTTTTCAGTTATTGCTAATGAATTTAAGAAACAGATGAGTAATTTTTGCTTTAATTAAGACTAATCTTGTGATTTGAAGTAGTATGTTATTTTTTTTTTTGCTATGCTTTTTCTGTTTTAAAAGCTGATACGGAGAAAAAAGCAGCTCAACACCATTTAATGAAGGATAAAAATGATCCAGGTCATGCATTCTCTCCTTGTGTTGTTTGACCATAGCATAATATATATCCTGTCATTATTCCCACCCCATCCATTAGCCATCACAGTTCAGAAATAAACAAATTCCCTACTCCCTTCTCCATTAAATGTAATTTTATAAACTGCATTATAACAAAGCTAACTGAGCTATAAGTAGGGAAAAAAGACCTTAGTTTTCAATGTAAATGGCATAAATCTGATTGTGCAGAGAGGATGTGTGGGAAGGTATTGTTGCTGTAAGGATATTAGATGAATAAATTTAAAAAAAATTAAATCAAAGAACTGTTTTAGAATTCAGTAGTTGCAATCAAGAAGTAAAACTTTTTGGGGAAAATGGAGATGCTTCTCCTAGAGGTGCGCACTGAAAAGAAGAGTCAAAAAAATCACAGGTTGCAACCAGAGTGATACAGTTGGTTATACAGGGAAACTTTCTGATGGTGAGAGTGATGCCCACGGGAACGGGACAGGAGAGGTTTGGGGATCTTCGTTTGTGGAGATATTCAAAGCTCAGCAGGACAAGGTCCTGACCCTACCTGCTTTTAAACACTACTTTAGAGTTTGTGTTTGTCTGAGCAGGAGGTTATTAGAGAGCTGACCCGCGCCTGTTCCTTACGACTTAAATGATTCAGTCCTTTGTGCAGTGGACTAAGGCACTTCACATAAGAAATCTGGGAAACAGCTTTGTGGATGCTGTGTGGCATCTACTCAGAGCACACTGGAGTGGGGTGAGAGGTGAGGTGTTTCCCTGACACTTTACTGGCAGCTTCTGGAAACGTGTGTGTTAAAATAGCAGATGAGTTGGAAAAGCAGAAATAAAGCTTTCTATCTACAAAAGTAGTACAGAATAGAACTACCTTAAATTTTGCCATGGTTTAGATGATGTCTTCCTTTTTGGAAGGGGAATGGGGGAGAATGTTCTCTTCTTTCTCAGCTTTTCGACCATATTTCCTTTTTATGGGGCTGGCGAAAGCTGGTGCATAACATTATTCAGTACAGCATGCGATGTGCTGTAAATGAGTGTTGATCTCCCGTTTCTGGGCTTTGCATTATTTATAGATCAGCCTGTACATAATTGCATTTGAATACTAGTAACTAGTCATGCTTGCCATAAAAATAGAAAATGCATATTTTAGACAATTTCTTTAGAACTATTTTATCTTTTCCCTTTGGGTGTTTCTGTCATTCTGAACTCTGCTAGACCCCCAGCTCCTCACTCTGCGTTCAAGTGATAGCAGCTTTCCAGAGGGAGCCTCCAACACTGTCGGGTTATCCAGGTTCCTGAGATGGCCTCAAACACTGTTGTTTCTTGTCTTGCGTCCCCAAAACATTGTGAAATAACGAGTTCCTGCTGCCCCCTTGGGCATCCTTGTCTTTGGTGACGTATGCCTTATCCTGGCTGCTGGCGCTGAGTTTCGTGGTGATACCATTGGGCTGACCTTGCCTCCAGTGGTGGGGGAGTCACCTGGTTTTTCCTGTTGGGTGGAGGGAGACAAGCTGATTTTCTCAGCATAGGTGAATGTTCATAAGAATTCAGTCTTGGAGAATCTTGGGGTGAATTTGGAGAAAAAATAATCTGTTGTGATAGTCAAAAGTTAAAGGGAGAGCTGTGGGGAAGGCTGAGGTTGGTGCAGTGTTTGCTAATTAGGAAGGGAGGGCAGCATGTTAGTGCAGAGTAGCTGGAGAGCTCTAGACCTGCTTCTATAGATCTATACTGCCTGCTGATCTGAGCGCTGATCCGCTTCAAAGAGCGCGCGCTTGGGCTTCGGCGGCGGCAGTCTGTCAACTCGGGGTGCCACTTCTGTCCTCCTGACTGATCAGTTTTGTTTCTGTAATTGGCAGGCAGTGATGAATGCAGTCCTTGAGCAAGTTTCTCTTGTTTTTCCTGTGTTTAAAAATGTCAAGTGGACGCATTAAATGGTGCCCTCATCTTCCCTACTGTGCTTGCCAAAGTAGCAGCCAGCATACGGCGAGTGAGTCGGGTGGCTTTTGTCTCTCTCCTTTCAGCAGCCCATCCTCTCTGAGGATACATGGTAGGCTCTCTGCTAATTCTGAGAGATATATATATATGAATATATAAATATTTATATAAATACATTTTTTTCCTTTTTAAATCTCTCCTCCCCATGTCCATCCCTTACCCTGCATGCCTTTCCCTGTGCTGGGAAGGGGCCGGCTGTGGGGACTGTCAGCGTCATCCTGAAGCTCAGGTGGCTACAACGATTAGATGTGGGAGCTGATTATCGTTTCAGGGGCAGAAGACATTCAACGTTACACCTAATTACAAATGTGCTTGTTTAATCTCTTAATGTTTCTTGTTTGACCTGTGTCATGCCTGGTCCTTCGAGCCGGTGTAAATAGTGTTGAGCATCGCTGCCTGCCCTTCACTGTGCTTTGCTGCCAGCGTGTCTTGGCCGTACATATCTATGTCAGTCCTCTCTTGTTCAGATTGAGGTTAAATCCATTTAAGGTAAACAGATTAACACGTTTTCCCATGTCTAACGTGAGAGCAGTGAGTCTGTCATTTCCCTAAAAGCATTGCATGCGACAGGTCCCAGATGCTGGGCTTTTCTGGGCAGCTGTGCTATTTGCCTGACTGGATGGGTTCTACAGCTGGTGTCCGGCTGTTCTTTGTTATGTTTATCTGCAGTCTCTGGGGCTAATCAGATTAGCAGATAGCGTAATCTCGCTAATATCTGATTCCCTCTGAGCCGCGGGGTGTCAGCTTTACTGGTCTCTGTGGTTTCTGCGGGGGGGCTGTGCTCTGGGAGGTGGTGGAGGTCACTCAGAAGCAGCAGCTGCGTCTCCCTGGTCCTGTGCTGGAGTCCGGCCTAGGCTCATTCTGGCAACTTCTGTTACGGCTTTGTGAAAAAAGTCAGCTAAAAGGAGAGTTAGCTCGGATCATTGGCCTTAAATTTTGTCCTTTCTAGAGGATCTGGCCTTGGTCTGTGTTTTAAGTTTTCTACGATGGGTTCTTCAACCCATGTTGCTGTTACTCGCTTGTGAGACGGAGGCTGTTGGTTTTCCAGAAATACTGCTGGAGGCTTGTTGGTTTGGAAATAGCGGTTGGACCTGTCACCATGACTTCTCCAGCCTGGAGAGCCTGGTGTGGGCTGCGTGCGCTGCAGGATATGGCTGTAAAGATGCTGCAGAGAGCAGGACTGGGACAGTCTGCTGGTGGGTTGTGATGGAGCTCAGCTGTGCAGCGTGTTTGATGGGGAAGGGGAAAACAGTGGAGATGGGAAATGAAGGCGCTACAAAATCCTCCTTATGACTGCAGAAACTGGGAATTTGGGCGTGTTTATGACCTGTCTGTAATATGCAATGTGCTGAAACTGAGCACAGCACATCTCAGCCTGAAACAAATTATTTAGTGGCTGCAAAAAGAATCAGTATGGCAGAATTATACTTTTAAAGCACATCCAGCACATGTGATGAGTGGATATAGAATATTATTCCTTCTGCATAAAATATCTTTGATTTTTCTTTTTTGAAGAAGTGTTTCATGCTATTAATATAGTCTAGAGCTCTACACATGTTGAAACTCTTGTGGTTTTTTTTTTTTTATAAAAAAGGGTTGGCTACCTGAGTCCGAAGTTGCAAAAGCTCTATTTGTACTGGTAAAGGGTTTTTATTGGAAAGTCATGCTGATTATGCCCTGTACTAACTACTACTGCCCTCTGTGGAAATCAGGGCATATTTATTGCCTCTTTGAACAAGCAGACAAAGCCTCCAGGTAGAGCACGGCTGCCTGCCACCCACCGGAGTAGCATGAGCAGGTGAAGCTGTCTCTATTCTGTGTTCTTGATCTCTCTTAACACAGCCCCGGTTTGCTGCAGACTTGTCCAAGGCAGGAGAAAGCTCACCAAACTGCTGATAATCCATAGGTAAAATGCACTGTGGATTGCTGACTTTAGGACTGTTGCTATTGAACAGACCCTACCTGCTGTCTTTTCCTCTTAAAATGATGCCAACTGTTGGTGGACATAATTTAAAATAATGTGTTAGCTTTCATGGTGTCTTAGAGTTTGGTAGTTTTATTCAGTCGCGTAGGGGTCCTGCTCAGGAACCTAGGCTAACTCTCGCTAGCCCTTTCCTAAATCCTTAGTGTTTTCTGAGGCGCAGGTGCCAGGCGGCAGCTCTGTGGTCCCAGGTGCAGACTGGTGCTGTTGGAGCAACAGCAGCATCGTGCCTGTCTGTGCCAACTCCTGCCAGCACTGAAGAAACCACCCAGCGTCTGTCACAGATGCAAGGATCCTTTTTTTTTTTCTTTTTCTTTTTTTTTTTTTCCTCCATGCAGCCTTAGGAGGGGCTGTATGGAGCTTAAACAGATAAATGAACACTCAGAGATTAAACCTCAACATTTTTTTACTATAACGCATGTAACAGAAAAAAAAATAATGGAAGGCTCTGACTAGGAAACTACAGGATTTATAGACTGCTTAATGCTGTCAAGGGTTTCTGTTCACGCTGCCTCCAGAACTGGAGCTTTTCTTTCCAATATTGATAAACTCCTTCATTGCTCAACAGCAGTAGGAGAAAAATCAGCAAGCCCAGTGAGATCTCCTGGAGGAGGAGGACACAAGTTTCATACTCAAGATCTCTCCACATAAGGCACAAGCTCCCCTTCATGATGCATATAGCCTGCAGTTTCTGTAGGAACCCTGGTATGGGAATGAGTCCTCCTCTCTTCCCTCCCTCCCCAGAGTTCAC